>WAAE01017430.1:0-15285 GCA_013400495.1 Nicator chloris
CCATCTGCTCTTGGACTCTTCCTGATGTTTTTATGTTGCAAAACTCCTAGAGACAGGATGTTTTCCTTTTTATTTGTTAAGGACCTAGTGTAGAGTAATGATAAACAGGAATCTGAGGCTATGATGGATATCAAGTTGCCATATTTTCCTGGCATTGTGAAATGTATCAGTTACTCAGGTGTGTGGGTCTGATGCAGACAAGGAGGAGAGAGCCAAATATCAGCTAATATTTAACAGTGAGAATGATGCTAAAACTACCAACTTTTTACGATTTTGCATCCAGATATTCCCCTATTTTCAATTAAGAAAAGTCAAGATCTGTAAATTTGGATCAAAGAACTCCTGGAAAATGAAATATTTTGAATATTTATGTAGGGGAGAACCAAAGGGTGGAAAGAGTTTGGTTTCCATCTATTAAGCCAAGGTGAAGGACTGTGGTTGCATCAAAATTTCCTTCATGCAAACCTAGTAAGCACTTAAATGTGTACTTCTGCCTTTTTCTGCCTCCCCACCTCAAGTCCATAAGACGTGGGAGGCCAAATGATCAGGGATGGGTCATGCCCTAAAACTCTTCTGAACCAGCAGGCCCTGCTCCCCTCCAAGGGTTAGAAAGGTTCTATGGTAAAACAGAACTTTGCTTGGTATCATATTTCAGCTTTCTGTTTAGAGAAGAATCCCCTTCTGTTTAAAGAGCTGCTTGGTGACTGTACAGTCCTGTTGAAAGGCACCCAGAGCTGCAGCGTAGATTTGCAGAACAACGAGCAGTTAGTGCTCAGTGCAAAAGGCAAAGCCCAAAAAGAAGAAAAGAACAAAATTTACCTTAAAATCAGCAGAAATATTAAGCTAGAAGTGTGGAAATATGCAGGGAGAGAACAGGTGGGGACCTAAGACAAAGCTTAGGTCCTCAGAACAGCAGAATGGAGTGGTTTGTTTGAAGGAATACAGTAAAGCTCAAGATCTCCACTGACCGATGTGCAATGACATCTCTTTCTTGGCCCCTTTACATGAAAATTGAGTTGTAAAAGCTTAATTTATAGAGTTCACCTTTACAAGTCTAACACATTTTGAAGTCATTTGCTTCAGGTGACAGAATTTTATGAGACACTAGGGAGCAGAATGGAAGAATCATGATTTACTTTTTATGTTCCACCCATTAACACATGCTTTATCGTCCTGGACCAAACAGGAAGAATTATTGAACCTTTTATATTAATTAGGCATGCATTCAGAAAAAAATCGCTCTAAGGTTATTAAGTGGACATAATCCACTTTAAAATTTCTTTTACACTTTTTTTTTTTTGGTAATAAATATTGTTGGAACAAGTAATACGGCTTGTAAGGGGAACTCAGATTTACATATATACCTTGGACAGATCTACGTTTCAATAGATTGTTGAAATTTAGTTACATGAGGAACTATGACTTACATGTATAAGTTTTGTTTATAAAATGTGTGTACAAATTTTGAGCATCCTGTTGAAAATGTGCAGTTTGTGTTACTTCTTGAAGGAACTCTGAGAAAACCAAAAGCTATGCTTGAATAAATTGGCAGTGAAATTTAAGTCTGGCAGTCCTAAAACATGTACCTTTACTAAGTTTAGTTTCAAACTAGAGCTGTATACAGAAAAGAAGTGTGGGGGAGATAGGTTCAGTGGTAAAACAAAATCCTGTAGGCCTGGATTGATTCCACTTAACTATAAGTGCTTATTTGAGTGCCCCTCTACTGAAGACACCGTTTTCCTCAGTCTGCTTTCTGATCAATGGAGGGAAAAGCACTATAAATTAGTCAGCCACCTTTAAGACAAAATCACCTTTGGAAAATTCTAGTCATCTATCTCTCCATTAAATATAGACAGAATTTGGAGCAAATGAGCTGGTAACTTAGGCACCTTATGGATACTCCAAAAGTCAGAGGAATGAACCCAAATCTACACGGATGTCAAAATAAACCTAGAGAAGACATTTGCTTTTCCTTTTTCTAGATTCAAAAGCAAATAGAAACACCAAATTAGTTGATTACTGCCTTCTAAAAATCTTTCAGCTTCTCTGTCTAAGCCCCAACCCTTTCTTCATCTCTGTAATATGGAATTTTACATTACAGTCTGTGGTAAACCAAGTGGGAGTCATGCCCTTTTACTTTGATTTCTAGTCAAATACCTGCTAATAAAAAAAACAGTCTGGGAAAAAGCCAAGTGAGATAAAAATTCTGAAAAATGTTATAAGTATATTTCTATACTCTTTATAAAAGGTATTTCAAGTTCTGATGAAACTCAGATATTTCCATTAACATTAAGTGATTTTTCTCAAAAAAAAAATAAATCCCATCTCTCAGAGAATCTCTATTTTGGAGTTATTCTATTTTTTTAATAAAGTATGTGGAAGGAGATCCAATACTGACATTTTGGAATTGATTTATTTCCACTGGATTGAACTAAAAATCAGATATGACATACATCATATGCCTCTTCCAAAGAATTAGCCATTTCTTCCAAACTGAGAATTAAAGCAATTATTGTGCCTCCCCTAGAAAACAGGAAGAAATATTTCTGAATCCTGTCTGAACAGTACTTTCCGTCACTTTAAACAATAGATCAACTTGTCCATTGAGTTATTTTCAGGCAACCATTTCTCTTCTTAAAGCTCAGCAGCTGCATTTCAAATCTTGCCATGTTTCTGTCCTCTTGCCATCATGCCTGCAGTAGCAGTGCTCTCACCTTCTTGACAAACAATAACAAGTTTCTTTCCCTGCACGTGTCTGCCAGCCAGGTAAATTCAGCATAAAGCACATGAGCTGGCAGTAGTTCAGCAGTTTTTCTTGATATATCCACAGCAACCATTTTGGTCTAAATGCAGCATCGATTCCAGATTGCTTAATTTCTAATGTGCTGTCATCAAAATGTGAAAGTGTATTTGCTGATTAGAAGCAAATGAAATGTGGGAGTTGGTAGATCTAGCTAAAGGAATTCCTCAGGCCCTGTCCAGGCCCTTTTTGCTTCTTCCTCTTGACCCTTTGTGTTTCTGTCTTGGGGCCACAGGGAGCAGAGACCCAGCATGTGCAAGGGCACAATCCAGTGTCTGTCCCAGTTGCTCTTTCAGAGCAGAACCTGTTTCCCAGTTAAAGCAATTCCATGACCAGTGAATAGACATCAAGGCTACTCTTCAGCTCCAACAGAAGAGTGGAGGATCTCAAGAAACTGGAACTTGAATTTCCAATTTTAAGAGCCATATCAGTGATTGCTGCAGCAAAGAAAGGAAATGCATAATGTAGCAGGATGTCCCTTTTACAGCTACTCTTTTCACGTGGAAAACAGCCCTCAGCTGCTACAAATTGGGGAGCAAATTACATTCCTTTTTGTTTTGGAATTAAAAAACAGCTAGAGATATCCTCTTGCTCCAAAACCTGTTACTGGTTCATTTCTTCTTGAGTCATCTCTTGCATCTGTGCCGGCTAAGGATAAACTGCTGCTGTTCAGATTTGGTTGAAATTACATTTAGACTGCCAGAGGCTGTAGCAAACCAAATGGATCAGGTTTGTATTTCACTTATCCCCAGGCAACCCTAGTGGGTTCAGCAGGTTCACAGGGCAGTGATTAAAAATCAAATTCAGTCTGTGTCCTTTTTACAGGGTTATGTGCAATCTGTCACACATGCTTCTCTATTTTCACACAGTTACTCTTTGTATTACATTTCTACATCACATTCATTGCAGTTTAGCCACAAACACCAGCTGAGAAGGAGAATTCTCTAAGGAGTTGGTTGTTCACTCTCTCCTGATATGATCTATACCATGCTCAGGTTGAATATTTCTTTAGATATGTCCTGCTTGCCTCTAAGAAGTATAAACAATTTTTATTCAGATACTTGTGAAACTGGTTAAGAGAAAAGCCTGTAAACCAGCTACCCTGGGTTGCATTTAATAATTCTTTTAAAATGCTTGTAGTTCTTTCCCAGCTATTCCTCTGTTGGTCTAAGAGGAGGAGTCTGTCAGCTTTGTTTTCAAAAGACATAAATTTGGGCTGTACAGCTTGGAGAGATATTTTCTTAACCTTAAATAAGAGGAGAGTGTAAGTCAGAAGAGTCAGAACCTCAGACGACAAAAATAGATGAATTTGATAAGAATGATTTATAATAGCCAAGGATTTGGCACAGTATCAGAGCAGATAGTGTAGCACTATTTGATGCAAACGATTGTTAGGTAACATACGAAGCAAGGAAATTTCAGTTATTCTTCTCTGAGGAGCTGGCACGCAGACTTTCTGCTAAATCAAACAATCCCTATCACTAGGCTGAAAAATTAAGGCTCAACCTTGAGGGCAAGGCTGACAGCCTTGTTTGTCAAAATGTACCCTCAGCTTTGAAAATGTCCTCCCCTTATATGATGGATTTGATTCTTCACTGGAAAATCTTCTGCCAGAAAGATTGCTTGGGATTCCATGGGAGTTCATCTGAAACACATCCAAGATGGAGCTCTGAGACCATACACACACACAGAGTGAAGTGAGCTGTGCTGCCTAGGGTGAACTTAGAGGGCAAAATGAGCAGGCACCTTCTATCCTGAAAGCGACAGTGCCAAATCCTTCATGTGCCATTTTCTTGGTGTGAAGACAGGAATTTCAGGCGGCTTAGGGAAAAATGCTGCTTGCAGAAATGGTACATGTTGCAAGCATGTTTGAAAGGGTTTTGAGGCAAAATATTCTTCTAAGAACAATTTGAGGTGGTTGGAATTCCCATTTATAATCTAACAGAGACAAGCAGGTAGAATGAGTTGCTGTGAGATCTAAATCCAAGTCTTCTCCATCTTCCAGGGAGGACATGGCATTCTTACAGGATTTTCACAGGATTTAACAAGATACTCTGAGTTGGAAGGGACCCCAAAGGATCATCAAATACAGCTCTTAAGTGAATGGCCCATATGCAGCTAGAACCCACAGCCTTGGTATTTATTAGAACCATGCTCTAAAAAACTGAGCTAAATCCTACTATATCTACAAATAAATTACTGGGAATAAATTCCCCTTTAATCTGAACAAATTAACCTTGAGAAAACAAACAGAAATAGCATTAGGATTTTTCTAGCTGTTAATTTAATAAGTTTTCTATAACCGTGACCCAGAGAAAACATCTTTTATGTGCCACTATATCAGGTGCTACATGTACAGACTTTTGCCCACGCCAATGCTCCAAATACACAGAGAGCATCCTGAAAATGGTCAGTTCATTTAGATATTTTTAATATTTGTCATAAGATATGCTTGAATATATACTACTATGAAAATGCAATTAACAGGTAATAAATGAAGGGCTGCAAATTCCCTGTTTTCAAAGTTGTCCCCACAGATGTCCTTTCTAGGCAAGACACATCTCTGCCAATCGTATTCTTTATTTTAGACCTGTTTTTCTTAAATTCCATTGCCTGATCCCAATATAAATGAGGACATGCAGTGACTGTAACTCACTGTATGAAAAGCAGTAGAAATTCTTCATTGCAACAGCATGCAAGGGGTACTTAATTATTGTGTTAAATTTATAGTAAGATTTAGTTGGTTTAAACAGGACTTTTAGTGATGGGATTAGATGCCTAAATGGCAAACCACAAAATTCCAATTTACTACAGCATGTGGAAGATTGCAAAGTCTGTAGGAAGTTCAGACTTTCAGGAAAAATTTCTGGAAGTATCTTTGTCCTCTTGTGCATGGCAGTTGTGAAAAGCTCCTGTTTAACTTATGACTTCAGTCTGCTGGGATCTACCAACAAGGTGTTCTTCAACCTCCTTGCTGGAGAACCAGTCTAGGGGGGTTCTGAGGGTGAGCCTGTCAAGACTGGTCTCATCCAAAACCTATCCAAAAAAGCGAATTTTTTCAAAATGTACATGAAGGTGATGTTTCCCCAACCCAGTCATACCTAAGCCTAGTGGATGGACTGCTTGGGGGCGTGAGAGACCTATTGACAGCCCTTAATCTGATGGCCTAGGCTTAAACCTTTTTCTTCCTACTTTACAGGGAAAGACCCCTATGGCTGAGGTGCAGACCAGCAGCCGTGGGTGCAGCAGGGTGGCCTGAGGTGGCTGCCAGCAGGGGTGAGGAGCTGACTGTCTCCACGATGCTGCATTGCACTGTGCACATACTCCAACTTCCCCTTATCACTCCCTTCCTAGGCCAAACACCAACCTCAGCCAGAAAGGCAACAATACCCTTCTACCTTCCCTTTAGAGTCATGAGGATCTGTTTCTCAGTGTAGATTATTCCACAGTCCCCTACACAAACAGCTCCCAGACACAGACTGGCAGACTGCATTCCAAGTAAATACTAAATATATTCTGCAATAGCAATGTTGCATGTGGCAATTCCAGTCAAACCTCTTTTGCTAAACATCCTATTGTAAATTTCCAAATTTCCATCTGATTTGGTACTCACTCATTTGCATGTTCCTCACAGCCTCCCTCTGAGGTTTATTGAATTCACTCTTTAGTCAATAGTCAAGAATATTTTTCAGCATCGTGTTCAATGCAGTTGCATAAAACAACTAAATTGTTTTTAATGCTCTGGGAACAGCATAATAATTTACTATAAATATTATTTAGACAACGTATCTTCAATACTATAATACTACCAGATTAATATGGACTATAAGTTATTTTAGAACCAACTTCCAGAAAAAATATTGATTAATGAATCACTTCAATAATTTTTGCCTATCTCATCTGACCTTTTTTTAACTGAGTATTCCAAAGCAATGGAGATCCTATTCAGAAATATATAATGAAAAATGTTGTATATTCACAGATTTAAAATTAAATTTTATAACAAAAATACAAATGTTAATAGCATGAATAAATGCCAAGATAGTTCTTATAAGCTTTGATAAACAGAAGCAAAATATTGTCTAGGTCTTCTCTTGCATTCTATAGGAACTGTATTACTAGGTTCTGTTCCATCCCAGAAGCCTAGAATCATAATAAAAATTTTCAAGAGAAATGTCCGTCAGCAGGCGTTGTGCTCAGCGCAGTAAAAACACACAGAAGATACAGAAGAGGTCACAATGAACCCTTAGACAAACTCAAGCAGGTTAGAGAGCTAAATATTTTACAACAACAGTACACTAGGGGGACAAGTTTCACTCCTTCTTCTATCCTGGACATATGTCACAGTCAAAAAAGACAGTACAGCTTCAAGGAATAAATACTTCTGGCACTGCTAGTAGAGGATTCTGCATGTAGCAGGCCAAATATCATTACTCTTTGTCTTCTAAAATCAGAAAGTAACTTAACACCTCAAAGTTATCTGACATATACTTTTTTTCCCTTCACTTCAGACAGATGTTTCTCTGGCAGAGAACTGCAATTGTTAAATATGAAGGTGACAGGAAAGAAGCAACGAATGCTCATAAAACTGAAATTGATAATTTCAGATATCATTAAGCAGAACAGATTGAACACTTTTCTGCTAGCATAAATCTGCAGCATTTTCACCACATAAAATGGACTAGCTTCAGAAGAAGTGTTATCCAGTCCCCAGCTTATTTTATATGGTACAACTAGGAAAATTGAGTTTCACGCAACAGAGCATATTTAAGTTCTGGTTTAAAAGGAAACTTGATTAGTTTGTTAAATAAACTTCCTTTACTTCTTTGAATAGGTGAATAGAATTAAGTACCAAACTGAATTAAACATTTACTCACTTAGATGTTTTGTGCAGAGAATTAGAAAGAGTAAAGTGAGAACTCCTGACTTTTCTGGTACTGCCTCTTGTCTCTTTCAAAAAATCACAGAAAGTCTCATTGTAATCTCCTCCCACACGTTTGTTTAATCTTTGGTGTGCTGGAAGTTCTAAAGGCCAATGTATCCTTAGGGCACTCTGGAGGGGCTGTACTGCACGGGTCAGATTTTCAATAATCCAGCACCTGAATGTTCCTCTTTAATTGTAAACATAACGAATAAAAAAACCTCGATCTGGATTTTTTCACTGAGCTGTCATTCTCAATAGGATCTGTGCTATGGTGGATGTCTCTTAAGTAAGTGGGGTTTTGAAAAATGCTTCGAATTTAAATCTCCTTTGTGTCACTAATAAAATTATACAGGAAGAATTATAAAGAAAGAAAGATTATATTAAAAGGTGATGATTGTCTAGTATTCAACTTTCACCAGACTATGTTCTTTATAAACTATTTCTCCAGAGTATCTCACCTGCACAGTTAATGGAAATCTTCTCTGGTGCTGTCTCAAAAAACTTATTTTGGAGTCTAAGGCTATTTTGAATTAAGAACTTCTCACTACAGCCTAACCTAAACTTTCCCTTCCTTAGTTCCAGGCCATTGTTCCATTGCAATTGTAAATATTTCCCTTCCTTCACTTAAGATAAACTTTCAAGGAAAACATCAAGGAAACACCAAAAAAAAAAAAAAAAAAAAAAAAAAAAAAAAAAAAAAAAAAAAAATTTTNAAAAAAAAAAAAAAGGAAAAAAATTTTCTCCTTCTCCTTTATAAGCAGTCAAATACCTACCTCAGTATCTTTCAAATATGTGCAGCTTTTAATATTTGTGCAAGAAAGCAATCCATGTGGAAAGTCATAACTGGAGAATAATTGTACATGTCATTGTAAAGGCTTCTATCCTGAGCAAGTGAAAAATTCTCAGGGACAAAACTCTCTTCTAATCAGGTTTTCAAAGGAAAGTTCATACTGATAGTTTGTGGAGAGACAGTTCTGTCACATGTGTAGCTCCAACTCTGACATTTACATGTGACCACCAAATAAATATGAGTGCAATAGAGTTCAGGGTTTTAAAAACATTTTATCTAGTACTTGCTGGCCTTTTGATTAAGGAAAGATAAATTTAAAATACCAATATTGCACATACTAAATAAAATAACAGCAAATATTAGTTCTTGAAATATAGATGCAAATGGAAAATCATCATTGATCTGCTGTTTAGTGATACTCCGAAAGCCCTTTTCTGGTGCTGAGATAATTATCAAATTTTATAGATGGTCTGAGAAAAACATGGTATCTCTGCTGACCAATTTTGCAGATGCCACAAAAATATGTAAGTAATATAATGAATGAACTGCTTAGTATAATTGAATAATTTCACAAGGCAGTCACAAACAAATCTGTGGAATGACTGGATAAATATATCTAAATGGGCAGTCTTATACCTAGAAATGTTCTTGTAGCATGTGGATGGCCTTCCTGGGAAGGAGTAAATTGGGATTCACGGCAGACAGCTACCTTGGGTATGAACTACCATCATGATGCCATTTCCAAAACTGCTATGGTAACCCTTGGATAAATACCAAGGGGAAAATCTACCCTAGACAGAAAAGTCATACATTAGTTCTGTATTTGGTGCTGCAACTATGAACATTCTGTCCAGCTCTTTTCCCCAAGACTGGACAGTTGGTCTTGTAATCTGTGTGTTGATAAATTAGAGAAAGCTCAGAGCAGGATTGCAAAAGTAATTGGAACATGAAAAACATAATACAGTAACAAATTAATGAAGCTCAGTCTGATTCAAAGGGTTATGTGATGACAGCCTCTGCCAGGCACTATCAAAACAAGAAATCAAAGTTAAAAGAGAGGATGCTAAAGCTAGTCAAATAAAGGCTAAAAATGAGTCTTTGGGGAAAAAACTAAACCAAACTAAAACCAACAACAAAAACATAATTGGTGGCAACTGGTTAGAGAAAGAGTTGTGGATTCATAGTGGATTCTCAATTCCCAGAATTTTTGAAAGTCAATTAATTTCCACTGATGTGGGAATTAATTCTTGAGGCCCTATGCAACTTAACCTAAACTGGTCCCACTTTGAACAGGGAGTTGCACAAGATGCTTCCTGAGGTTTATTCCATCCTTAGAACCAAAATCACTCTTTAATTCTATGGTTTCTGCTTTCTGGGAGATCTGACTGGATAACCCTTTCTGACCTTTAGGTAAGTTTCTACTTGTTTGCAGTATAGGGCAGAGATAGCAGCAGCACTGTAGCTTCAGGGAGCATGGCTCAGCAAAGCAGGTTTATCTAGAGATCAGTGTACCTTGTCCTCCAGTAACCTGAGGCAGATCTGATTTGCAGTATTCCAGAACCAAGGTGTGCATGGGTGCCAGTGGAATGCAGATGCTTCACTTGCTTGAGGTTAGCTTTTAGTTTTGATATTTGTTTGCCAATAACAAACTACAACCAATTCAAAGTCAAGCTAGCACTGGCACAGAGTTGGGTGCAGGAAATATCTTCACGCCTTTAGTTCCCGTTAGAAAGGGAGGGATGAAACAGGGCACAGCACCAACACACCATTACCAGCACTGGCATGTTCCCTGCCCTGTAAGAGTTTATTAAGATAGGATGTGAAAGGGGAGTGGGGAGGAACTGCAGTCAAACCCACACATCCATTCAGTGATGAGCTGCTCAGCGAGGTATTTCTGATTCTCCTAACATCCACTTGAAGCAGTAGTGGTTTGTTTTATCAGTGTTTACTCAGTTACCAGCATTCTGTTGGTTTCTGTAGTTCTTAATGCTACAGGGGAGGGAGGAGGAGGACTTAAGAATGAATGTAATACTCTTATACATTTTCTGTGCTAGTTTGTAAGGGACTATCCTGAATCAAAGCAGGCCTGAAAGCACTATTTGGAAGAAAGCCAAACACAGATTCACTGGTGGAGTAGGATAGGACAGAAACACCTAAAGAAGATACAGGAGAGCTGTAGTTTCTACACAATTTACTGTGCCTGCCCTTTTTATTTTCCTGTGTTGTTGTATGGTTTATAATTTTTCTTTTTTATAAATTCTGGCTTTAGTATTCTTGTATGGTTATTACACTGCACCCCGATGCTGTATTAATTTTAGTTTTGCATTTCAAATATCCATATTCAGCAAATATTTAGCTACCTGTTTGATGGATGATGGCTAATCTCAGTGCTTTTACTTTGAAATTTTCTATTTTAAACCCATAATATTATCATCAGTGAGTACAGTGGGTACAACAGCTCAGCTAAAGAATTTAAATATATTAGCTGGTGGAGCCCAAATACTAAAAAAGGCACAGATAGTTATTAAAGTATTTACTGTGTCCATTCTGCTTGGCCCAAAAGTCTGCTCTTTGCACACTTGAAAATCAGTCAGCTAAAAGAAGTTAAAAGCAAGTGAGGAAAACTAAACATGCAGAACCAAAGAGAATTCTATTCTCTCTTACAAGGTAACAATGTGCATGCAAGGACCTAAATATCTGTGTCTTAGCCCCAGCTTTACACATGGACAGAAGCACACGAGGGGAAGCAAATCAGGTATCTGTTTCACTTGGATCACTTGACATTCATTTTTAGAATACAGCAGAAGAATTTGGAATCACTGTGCACAGGTCTGACAAACATTTTTTTAATTTATGTTTTTGCACTGGAAAAGCCAGGAGATATTTACTGGTCCAATGAGTCTGTGCATTAAATGGAATCTCAGTGCTGCCTGAGGAGAATGATGGCGCCAGCAGCAAGAAGAACAAGGAAACAAGTTCCCAAAGTGCCACACTGAGGTAAGACTACTTTTACTTTGCCTGTTGGTTGTGGTTTTTTGCTGCAGTAGCAACTGCTGAAAAGCACTGACCTGAACTGATGCTTCTGCAAGAAATCTAGGAAGATATTTTATATAATATGCTTTCTATTGTTGAGACTGGCTTTACATGTCAGGGTTGTGAGGTTTCTGAACTTTGTTTGAAGAAAATCTGTAAGAATTTATGCTTATGGAGAAGGTGTTAATAAATTTACCGAAGAAAAGCCAAAAAGGTACTAACTTTCGTGCTTGTGCGGGAATGAATGGTGTTAATGGAAGAAAACAAAAGGAAAATATAAGAACTGGGTGGTTCTGTGAGCCTAAGGATAGAGAACAGCCTGTCCATTTCAGTTTTCCAGTCTGGCTGAAGCGCAAGAGCTCCAGAATGTGTTTCTGCAGCTCACAGGTGGCAAACCAACTGGAAGACAGAGCATGCTTTAAGCATGACTCTGTCATGGAGTTCCCTAGAAAAGACAGCAAGAGTTTTGCCTTTATTAGGGAGGAGGGGATCTTAATAAGAGGAAGAGAAGAGCTGCATGACGATGAAGTGAAAAGACACAATGCCTGGCAGTCTAACCAATACTCTGTGCTTCTGTTTCCCTTTTTCTATAGTGGGTCATCACTGCTGCTCTTTCTCCCAAGAGAACTGGTAGATAAGTTGTCGTAATAGTGCACTATTTCAAGGCTCTAAAAATAGAAATTTGGTAAGAATGAAGTATATGCCAGGGGCTGACTGAATTTCCAAATTCAGATTTAATGAAAATCAAGTAAACATATTAATCAAGAGTTTAATGTTATGGAAGAATCCCTGACATATGGAGTAAAACTGGATCCTCAGATGGGAGCACAAACATTTGTCTTGTAGAAAAACCAGCATTCAGGGTACATTGTGTACTTATTTCTAAGTGCAGTCACTCTATATCTCAAAGGACTACCACAAGCATATGAGAATGCACATGCTTCTTTGCACGCAAGCTATAACCCACAGGCTCAACACAAGTTGCACCAAGCAGTTGTCTTTTTTAATCTCCACTGGCACAAACACAGTTTTGCCCTCACCTCTTTCTCTCTCCTTTATGTTTGGCAAATTTATGCAGTTGTATCTTGCTGAACATTGGCTGTTCCAGCAGCAACCACAGCAGGCCCTGTCTCACCTCCCCTGTTGCTCTCACCTTGGAGTCACAGGCAAGAGCACTGGTTGTGTCTCCTTCCTTGGCCAGGCAGCCCGTTTACTTGAGATAATGCTGCAGCTTCGGATGAAGGAAACGGAGAGCGTCAAAGTGTTTCATGGTGCTTATGTCATCATAAATACAAGATTTGCAGACTAGACACAAAGCAAATGGAAGGCAAAATCCTGACTCATAGAAATAAGTGTTAAAATAATTGCAAATACCGACTGTCATCTTTCTCCCCAGCACCTTACGACTGAGTGCTGTGCCCATGAGCTTGGCTGCTTTTTTTCTGCCCACCCTAGGTCATCTAATGAGAGATTCTACACTAATTTGTAAATCATCTCCTCCTTCCCTTTGTCCAAGACAGGCTTTCTTTTCATAGACATGTACAAATAACAGTATTTGGATAAATGTCCATTAAGACTGTGTAAACAACTTTTTGCCCATATATCAAAGGACATCTCTCCATTACATTTTTTGAATTAAAGAAATTGACAAAATATTTGCGATCCCAAACAAAAAGGGAAGCTGTGATACTGAGTGCAGCTGGAGAGGTCGCAACACTGCAGTGGGAGCCCAGGAGGAAGGATTAAGATTCCTAAAACCTTTCTCCAGCAGTCAGTATGTGTTCAGTGGGATCAAATTGCTGAAGTATGACAGTGTTAGGAAAAATTAATCCTTGTGAGGATGCTTTTAATTGTCAAATGAGAACTGTCAGCTCTAAAGAGCCAAGCCTGTGGAATTTAACACTGTGAAATATAGACTGCACAGTCTGGATTGCCTAATTTTAATGTCATTTGGGGATCTCTGTAGTCTGCAGAAGTATAGCTGTGATATCACACATCAGTGAAAGAAGTGGTAATTGTTTTCAATGTCTAAAAATATGATATTTTTCTCAAGCTTTTTCAAGAAAGGTATTCTGGTATTGTAGGCCTTTTTAGAGGACACTTCAATATTGAATCTGCATTTTGTCATCTCTAATTTACCATTAATTTATGAGTTACAAAGAACAATCAATACTGTGTTACAAGAAGAGATAAACAGCTGTTTATCCTCCCTTTTGTGGACATTCTGTGAATATCTAACACATTTATAGAGATTTTGATTCATTCAGGAATGACTTGTGATCAAAAGAAAAAGAAACTTTAACCCAAACACTTTATGAATGTGTAGTCTAAATAAGTTTATAAACAAAACTTCCAGCCTATTTATCAAGGCTCCCTATAGAAAATTTCTAGTGTATCTACAGCTGACAGGAAAACTGTTGAAACAATAACAGTTTCCAAATGTAACTCTACACTGAGCAGTGGGAGTTGATGTATATTGTTCACTGTATCAGAAGCAAGGAGTTTCTGTGGTCAGCGAAAACTCTGTAAGGATTAGAGAGAGATTTCAGCAGTGGCATGGCCAAAACAAACAAATACAAATATTTACAACTTTTTCTGGTTCAACCTGACGGTTACTGTTATCAGTAACTGCAGAGTGTGGACGTGACAGATCTTCCCACTGGAAGGGCAATGAGGGCTGTGTGAAATGGTTAGTGGCCTGAGTTTAAAAAGGATGTGAAGGTTTCTCATGGCAGAGAGAGCACAGATAAAAGAAAATGCTGTACTTATTCTGTGGGATCACTGTGTATCTAGATAGAGCACAAGCATCCAGGCAGAAGGATGCAAACTCCTTAGTTGCAGCATAGTCAGACCAAAAAACCCAGGCTGTCAGTGGGTTTCAGCAAATAGTAACCTATGAGGCAGAGCAGAAAGCTGTTGTATTGAATGTTGGAGAAGTTTGCAGTCATTTATGCCGCATTTGTATAACGTCCCACTAGCAACAACAGGCACTGTCTTTAGAATTAGAAGGCTAAATGAGAAGAAAATATCCTAATGTGCTAGCATTTGAGTGTTAAGATAATTACTATAGGAGCAGTGATTGCATGTAATCCTTTCAACCTTCAGCAGCTAATAGAAAAGGTGAATGGTGTGGTATAAAAGTGTGCAGCTTCCTAAACTCAGAGGGGTTGCATTACCAGGTCACAGACTGCCCAGCATGTCAGAAGAGATAGAAACACTTAGTGCTCACAAACTGGCCAGTGACAGTGTCTTTTATTTTCCCTTACCATAAAATTTAAGACCTTTTTAGACATTTGAGAAAAATGAAATGAAATTATTCCTTCAGAAAAGCCATTTAATTTCTCTCATTGCCTCAAAGTCTGGACTGTTCTGCATTTGTTCCCTGCCATACAGGGACAGATAACTGGGCACTGCCACTGCTTCCCACGCTATGACCACAACATTCCCTGAACATCATTTGCAGTTTCTTTGAAACACCAGCCCAGCTTTATCAGATGCTGAGTAAAATTTCACCACATCCAGCTTTAGGAGTCTCCAGTGCAAGCTCTGTGATCTGAGCTGGCTGTCTATGTTCCCTTCTTATCCAACACACAGAAGCTGGCACTCAGGAGCGATGGTTGTCCAGCTTACATGGACACATTCCTGCAGGCAGCTTCAGCAGTAAACTGCCCTTTTCTGTTCATCATCTCCCAAGGAAACCTGGATAACTGGCTAATGTGTACCTTGCTCAGTAGAATG
>WAAE01017435.1:0-12886 GCA_013400495.1 Nicator chloris
CACTCAGTCATTTCCTTTCCTAATGGCTATTTCATAATTGTGGGAAATTTCACGTGCATGTTAATTCTTCAAATGTTCTTGGCCAGCTTCCATCCAGTAAACAAGCTTTGCTATTATCTGAGTATTTAAGCCAGCCGAGCTCTCAATAATAATTTAATGACTGGATTTCGTATTGCGTTGGGAATACTTGTTAACTGAATGGCTGCACTGAGAGGTAGAAATAAAATATTCTTGTAGCCATCTTGGATTGTGGGGCTTTTTCTCATTTTGAGGGTTGTATTTTTTGTATTCCACCACTGATTATAATGTTGCAAAAGAGACGGGGGAAAAAAAAAAGGACTGGTTCTTTATACACAGCACCAAATTTCAGCAGACAAATTACATGAGGGAAATGTTACCTAAAAAAGATGATTTTCCTGAAACCAGATGCCTAGAAAATCATGTGTTCATTTAAAGTGTATCTTCCTGCAATCTGGCGAATTTGTCCTATGGCCATTTGTGAAATAGAATATAAGAATATTAGACTTTTGGTGAGGAGCTTACACCTGAAAATAGTGAAGTGTTCTAACCTCAAATAATACGTGACCGATAAGCATGGAAAATTCTTGTGTAAAACCAAGGCATTTTCCATGTCATGGTTTATGCTGATGCTCACAACATGACTTCACAACATGCATGTGCTGTGCAATCAATGGCTGAAAATGTACTGTTTCCTTAGTGTGAGCACTGTCATGCACAGGAGAGAGTGGCTGTATGGATACGTCATTTCCCTTCATTGTGTAGGGAATTAATTACACAAGCAGACACAATGTCTTTTGACTGACATCAGCAGAGTCAGACTCAAAGGCTGATACCTTTGATTATCACCCAGACTGGTAAATTGTTACCCCACCAGCGTGCAGTAGCACCATGACTTGAGACGCGATGAGGCCTTACTGCTTAGCTTTTATCATGAACTCCTTCCTAAAAACTCTTCTATGCTTTCTGTTGACTCCATATGGCATTCTGATGAGCTCACACTTCTTAAGTACTTCTGTATCAGAAAACAAGAGCCAAGCTGAAACAAAGTGAGTCATCTGTTTTACTCTTTGCTTTCACTGCATGAGATAATGTGGAGGTGTTAATTACATGACTTCACTGAGTCCTGACTAGTAACAGTGTGCAAACAAATGTATGTCAAATTCAGCTGCAGAAAGGTTCTACTAATAAGGTAAAACTTGCAATTAGTGCTGACATTGAAGTAATACTTTTCCTGAATATTCATTTATGAAGCGGTTGTTTGTAGGCTTGCTTCTATTTTCTTCAAGAAAATTAATAGGAACTCCTAGTCATTCATTAAAAATGACTTAAATATAATTTGGTGATCTAGCACACTGGATTAATGCTCCTTTGTACTAATCCACTGACCCTTTGCATCAAAGGCAGAGAACTAATGTTGTCTGAGATTTCCCAATCTGTGACCTTGGCATAATAGGAACAAATTGAATTCCCAGAAGAAGAAAAATGACACTGACCATACAAAATCACTAACTGCGTGTCTGAAACACCATTCATTTCATTTAAGTTCTACAGTGGAGCTCCTTCAGTTACAAGAAGAATGAATATGATTAGCACACTAAACTTAGGCCTGTCACTTGGACTGGGGCTTTTTACCCCTGTCTTTACAAAGCAGTTTTGACATGCTTCTTTAAACACACAAGATTTGCATTCCCATGCTGGATGAATGCATGCCAGGAGGAAGCAGACTGCACATTCAAATCTCTTTATGTGGCTGAATCCCCAAATAAAAACAATTGCAAGCTCAAACTCAGCCATGCTGTCTAACTTCATGTCCATGGATTGATTATTGCCCTAAAACCATTTAATGAATATTCAAAAAAATCTATCAAATTAACTACAGAAAATTCCTGGGTTTTTTTATTAATAACATTTCTAGTGGTCCCATGTAGCTGACAAATTCAATGTTATTTTTAAAAATAAGAAAGAAGATAAAATTATTCTGTTTGAAAAGAGCCTTCCTTTGACCAGCAATCTCCATTTTCTCCCTATTTTATAATCTAAGCCATTCCCAGGGTCCACCTACGGTGGCTATGCACCTCTGCCAAGCATTGCTGAAACTGCTGAGGATACAACACTGCTGCTTTGGGACATCTTTCCTCTTGGTGATATCTGTCTGAGTAATAGTTGGGCTTCATATAATTTGCATTATTCCCACATATACTTCTCTCTTTTATATCTGTTGAGGTATCTATGGAAACCAACAGGGAAGCCTCTGTAGATACCTACATGCAGACATTATCAGAACCCTGTGGTTCAACTGCATTTTCCAGCCAAGCTCAGGAAAGTTCTTGCTGGTGTACTGCTCTGGGAAGGGGAAGATGAGAGGACTAAATTTACATGTTGGCACCAGTGATAACAAAAGATGGAACTGACAAGCATAAATCTGCAAACCTAATGCAGAGACCTGGACACTGCTCTACTCTGTTAGTGGCTGAAGAGTGGAAAGGTTAAACTTTTGATAATTAAAACTACACCTACAAGAGATGGAGATATTGTAGCTCTCCTATCTTAACAGCCAACTCCACACTCATATGAAAATTTGGCAATGTATTTTTCTAACTGGTAATTCAAGCAAATATATTTGAAAGTAAAAAGGGGCAAAGTTACTGAATTGAAGGTGAGATTTGCAGACAGATGTAATAGACATCATAAGGCAAATACAGCTGGAAAACCAGTAAGTTATTATTTTGAAGTAGTTTATTTGGCTGTGACATTAACCAAAGCTTTGAAAAAATTATTGCATTCTTCAAGTACTGTTCAAAGTGTATATCATGCAATTACACCTTTAAAAGAGAGTTGGTGAAAGTAGTTTAATGCATTCTTATTTTATTTGCAAATTTATGAATACTTACAGGCACTTCAAACACAACAATTTTCTCTTCTTTAGCAGTGTAAAACTCACAACAGAGCTCTACTGCAAAATAGTTAAATACAAATAGTTAAAAAAAAATGAATCAGGAAGACAACTTTCGTCTTCAGTGAAAGAGAATTTCCTAAGAAAGTGTTTCTGTTAATTATTTCTTGCAGCAGGTATTGGCTGCCAAGGTAATGCATTACTACACCATTTGGAAAAAAACTACAGTTCTAATTAGATGAGCAAATAAGTGTTCATTTCAATTTATTAATATAGCTGCAGGCCTTGTTGCAATTTATCTCTCATTTCTGAGACCAGTGCATCGCAGCCTGGAAATCATTGTGGTGAAGTAACTGGCTTTAATAAAGGATACAGGCAGTGAATTATTCATGCAGAGGGGGGCAAGCCTTGATGCTTTCCACTCACTCCTTTAATTAACTGTGAGATGCAGATGGGCCCTATGGTATGCCTAAGCTTTCTAAGTTCATCTGCCTTTAAAAGTGAGTTCTCTTGTAGCTGCGAAAACGTTGTGTTTATGAACAGCTTAATCCAGCAAATACCATCCTGACAAACTGCTCTACAGCTCTTTATATTTTTGCTTTGCTTTTGTGTCAGTACCATCACTATGACTCAAGCTTTCAATTTCAGCCCCTAAATAAGCTCAGCTGTCCCCTACAAAAGTTATACAGCTTATAAATCCTACAAAAGATTGCCATATAGCTTTGCTACTCAAAGCTCTTTCTCTCCTGAAAATGATAGATAGGAAGTTCACTGACAAAGAATGTGCTATTCTCAAGGCATGTCTTCAGATCCCCCAGGACCACGGGGTGACTTTGTAGTATTTGGGCTTTTTTATCCTAAGGGATGCACCAGGGTATTGTGCTACCAATGACAGTGGTGAGGAGAAAATTCCTACCCTCACTGAGGCCCAACTAATGAGTCCAAGCAAGGTTTTTCAAACTCCTGGGAACTTTTGATTGTAATTTTGATTGTGCTTCATTCAACAGAACTGTTTCTGTGAGACAGTGTATATATGCATTTGTTGGGTCTGGCTTCAAAGCACGAAAAATTTGAAAGAGTATAGTTCAGGCAAACTTTACTGACATGTAAAATCAGAAAATTAGAGAATCATAGAATACCAGGTTGGAAGGGGACCTCAAGGGCCATATGCTTCAACCTTACTTTACAAAAGCACACTCTAGACAAGAAACCTGTCCAGCTGAATCTTTTAAAGTACCCAGTACTGGGGAATTCACCATTGCCCTGAGAAGATCATTCTGATCCTGACTGTTCTTATTGTAAAGAAATACAAATACATTCAAAGCAATTAATATTTTCCATTCTGTTTATTGGACTATACTTCTGTTTATTACTATCAGTTTGTAACTGCTTAAAGTTAGTGATCTACAGAGGACATTTTTAAGTCTGTCTTTGGTGTAACATCAAACAAACATTGCAAACTCATACCAAATGTAAGCACTCCAATTTTTTGTATGGGGGTATTTATGCTATTTATGTGGGTTTACCAATGTGCTTCAAAGATTCCCTGCAGGGGATCAATTATAGTTTCTTAATGAAAAAACAATAGTAAAAAAAAAAAAAGTATTAAAAAATGTTTCCTCTTCAAAACATATACAGCATACCGCAGAAGAAATGCACTTCAGAGACAATTTCTTATGAGAAATAATCCAACAGCTTTGCTGCAGTCACATTAGCAACATGATTAGATAATTGATTGTCCTTTATCTGACACATCTAAATTGCTATTAGCTGTTACCAAGCAAGTAAATTATGTAATGCGCATGAACATTTATTGGGCAATTTTTGTATTGCAATTGTAGTCTTCCTTTGACTTCCTCCATTTCTGAGATAAAGAAAGAATCTGAGGGACAACTTACCCTACCATTTCTTTGCAGAAATTGAATCGCTCTTCCTATAAATCAAGTACCATGTTAAAAGCTCAGTGAAGTATACAATGATGTATGTGAATTAGCATCGCAACTTTAGTCAATAAAAATCAAAGTGGCTTTATGAAGGTATTGATGTTTTCAGCTCTTGAAAATACATTTAAGCATTTACCCCTGGAGGGACTCTTGATCCAAATGAATCTATTCACTTTGAAACCAGATCATGGTCATGGTGGCAAACAAGCTTACATATACCAAACTAAATGTGGAACTTATGCTAACCATAGTAACTGTCAAATTCAGAGCAATGCAAGTGCTATTTTTAATGCAACAAGATAAGGCTGAAAATAAATACCTGATAGCTGTGTTTTAGTTCCATTTTCCATTTATTTATGTAATTTCAGGTAAGGGTAGTGGCAGTAGAATGAAATTATGAGAACATTTTCACACATTTCATCTGAAAAGAAGAAGGATGATTGTGATGACAGATCTGTTGTTTTCTAATTTTCCTTAGTAAGTAAAGCCTGGTTTAAAAGAGAAATTTTGAGTGTGTGTGTGTGTCTATTTTGTTGTTTTGGGGTGGTTTTGTTTCTGTTTTTGTTGTTTTTTCTTTTTGTTTGTTTGTTTTGTGTGTTTTGTTGTTTTTTTTTAAATGCAAATGCTACTCAATATGTGCCAGATCCACTTCTGATGGCATCTGTGTGAACCTAGTGAAATTCCAGCAAAGCTTTCCCTGAGCAATAGCATTGGTTTCAACAGAATCGCTTGACATTGATGTTGATGTGCCAGGTCTAGCTGGCCCTGCGTGTCGGACATTGTTAGCATGAAAGCAGTGTGTGGTGTAGGTGCTGTTTATTTCTGCAGAAATAACAACTGTGTGAAAAATAATGCCTTGTTTCTGTTTCAATAATATAATGAAAATGGCCAGTAATACAGGATTAGCTGCAGGACAGAGAACCTTATATGCACAGTCATAAGACGAGCAGGAAATACTGCAAAATTGCCTCAAATACATGGTTCAAATACATGCTGTATGCCTTAACCTGACAATTTAAAACCTTTTTCTCTCTCTACATTGCTTTGAAGAACTTGACTGTACCCGTGGGGTTAAAAGGTAACGTACTGCCTGTATTTCAGTATACAAAAGGGTAAACCTCCTTTGAAACCCCTTGCTTTTTTCTCCAAGTAAATAAAAACTTATAAATATCTCTTCAAACCCATCATGTTTAATAAATGTCATCTTGCCTGAGGGTGCTTGCAAGAGACAAACGTATATTAGAGGAACCCTGCAAAACAATAAAACACAATCCCTGTGTAGTTGGAAGTAACAGATCTTTTTAAGCACGTGTGAAAAAACAATTGCAAATTTAAATGTCCTCCACAATGGTTTTTTGTTGGTTTTTTTGGGCGTTTTTGGTTTGTTTTTTTTTTGTTTTTTGTTTTTTTTTGGGTTTTTTTTGGTGGGTCTCTCCCTCTCTAAAGAATAGTGCGGCATTCAAGTGTGGGAATGTTTCTCTTAAACATGTGTAAATCACACGTTTCCCCTCGCAGGCTGCGGCAGAACCATAGCGGCGGTGGGGGCGGGGGGCACCAAACACTGGTCAAGCAGTGTGTTAATGAAACATTTACACAAGCGGTTTATGTGGTAGTAATGAAAAAGGCCTCTTTCATCCCATCCTTTCATTACTTAGCACAATCTTTAAGAGGATTAGTGAAAAAAAAAAAAAAAGGCCGGGGAGGAGGAGGGGGGGGGAGAATGTGCTTATCAGTTGATTCTCAGGGTCGGTGGTGCTGAGTTCTTAATGGATTGCCCCTGGATTTGGGATTACTGCTACGCAAGCTCTTTCAGGCGTCGCTACAGAACAGAAAGCAGTTTGTTTTTGCAGCATTCTCACCCTCGGATGAAGAGAGCTATTGACTTTGTGATGAAATGACACGGGACTCTTAAGTTGCTGCGGACTGATCCCTTCTGTTGCTCCATCTTTCCCTTAAAGAATAAACTACACATTCATAATGATTTCTTTACAGTGGATGATGCAGATTGCATTGAGACGTTCACTAATTCCACAGCTAATATGATTAAAAGCTGCTGACACTGTGAGTTTCGGCACAGCGAGCAGCAGACTCTCACGAAATCCCTGAGCTGGGATTCACCTCTACAGGCAATTTATCCTGGAGCGGACTGGCTACAGCACCTTCTGCAAATGTGGACATTTTAGTTCTGTTTGGATCAGGAATAACTTTGTACTGGAGCAGATTATGCTGGATGATGTGTTTGCACACGTCTCCCTCTTCCTAAATCTCTGCTTTGTGCCCAGCACTGCTGTGCCAGTGCCCTCAGCCACTGCTCTCACCACCGCTTTGGCCTCCTGCATGAGAACACCGCAGCACCATTTGGGGGCCCCCACTAAAGTCTCACCCGTGCCAGCCTGCCCTGCAAACAAACCTGTGAAGATGTTTTCAATTCGAATTAGAGAGAAGGAAAAGCGTCCTTGGCCCGCCCATCCATCCATCCATCCATCCATCCATCCGTCCGTCCGTCCGTCCGTCCGTCCGTCCGTCCGTCCGTCCGTCCGTCCGTCCGTCCGTCCATCCATCCGTCCATCCATCCATCCATCCATCCATCCATCCATCCATCCATCCATCCATCCACCCATCCATCCATCCGCTCTCAATCACGCGGGGCAGCTCTGCAGCCGGCGCGGGTGGAGTGCCCCAGAGCACCGGGAGCACCAGCTGGCCGTGATCCCGGCCGGGACAACACCGGGCAGGGCTCCGCGGGAGGCTGAGCAGAGGGCTCCCCGCCCGGCCCGGAGGGCAGGGGCTGCCCCGGACTGTCCTGCCAGCGGCGACTGCTGGCCTCGTCCTGGGTGCCATTAGCTGGCAGTTGATAAATGCATGCACGTATTTGTTGGTCTTGATTAGATCGTGTTGTCTACTGATGCCCGTCTTCCCAACATTATCACCTGGTTACAAATCTCCGCTTTCCCACTGGCTCTAGGAAATAAACCAGTGAGAGCAAAGTGGGCAAAACCAGCCTGCTCCCTCTTCGTTAAATCAATTTCTGTTCTTACTATAAGTGGGCACTGTCATGGAAAGATTTTGTTTTCCATCAGGGAAACAGTGACAGAAGAAGATAATCAGATATTCCTCTTCAGTTGTCTGATATCTCTCAGGTGGTACCTTTAAATATGGGAAAAGAATACTGAATGACAAGAGAAGATTTCTATTTATATTTCCATTTTGATTGGAAATGGACTGAAGTCTAAAAAAAATGGCAATTTTTAAACATGCTTTCCTCCTGTCAGTTAGGAAATCAAACATTTCATTTTCTCTCTAACTCTTAATGATATTGTATGAGAACAATTTTCAACAACAATAAAACAAATTGCAATTAATGATCTAGTTAAAAACATGATTAAGTAAGTGTCTCATTGAACTTAAAAAATCACAATGGACTCCCCGCATCTGGAGCCAACAAATGAGACAGATCTGCTTCATAATTTGTTAATTATCTGCCATTGTTGATAGTTTTGGAATTGGTTTGGACATATCAGCTGAAGCAGACCTCAAGTATTTCAGTCTTAAAAGATGCTCTCTTGTCTTTAAATCCAAAGTTATTTTAGAGATTCTACGCTTTTGGTTCTTGACAGAGAGGTAAAAAAGTTAGTTGATTTTGTGAGGCAAATGGAGAGAGTAAAAAAGTAAACACTTTTTACACATTAAAAAGCATTTCCAGCTGACATTTTTTCTGTTCTGTTTCTGATTCTGACATGAAGATCTCTTCTTATTAGGCTTTACAATCTGAATGGAATTTCTAACTAAGAGCAAACATCTCACAATTGATAAATATTTGAGCTAACTATTTTGCAGCATTAAGGATTTTCTTTTTATTCTGGTCAAAATCTACACTTAGGAGAATATTATGGTACCGTGGTTAAGTGTTCAATGGTCAGAATGCACAATCTTAGCTTGGTGCCATGAACATTTTAAGTTATACTAGTCCTCAATTACAGAATTAGTCTTCAGAATTATTGAGCAATTTTCCCATCAGTTTGCGTACAACGTATGTTAAATTCTGCCTCCATCCCCAATTCTTTACAGTCCATTTATTTTAATATGATAACAATTCTGTGTATTTTACTGAGTTGAAGTCCAGACTACAAGGTCTATCATCCAATAACATTTCAAGAAGTTTATAAGTTCTCTAAGACATGCAGCACAGCTATTGCTACATACACTCTGCAGAGGTGGATTGGGGCATAACCACAACACCAAAGTATTTGGAAAATCCCACAGACTATTCATGCAGACACAAAGGTGTGCACACATGAACACATACATACCAGTGACATTTTTAAAACACAGCAAAACCAAAATCTGAGTTTTACTGGAAATCACACTGTCAATAGTGTTTGATTCAAAATGAATAATCTAATAATAATAGTCTAATTTAATCTAATTTAAATAGTGTTTTTAATTATATAAAAAGTTTTATTAAAAACTTATTTAAAAATAGAAATAAAGATTTATAGAGGTGCAGATTTGCCACCAGATAAACAATCTAATGTCATGGTGTTGTGGAAGTGAGCAGCCTCATCTTCCTTTTGCTGTCCATCTGCATGAGTAAGTTCAGCTGACTAAATTTTTAGAAAAAGACTTAGTGGGGGTAAGAGAATATATCATTAACTAATTTAACTTGTTGGAGTGTCCTGGTGTGGGTATGTGAGAGTGTTGGGATTACACGGCCAGATGCAGAAAAGTGAAAGAAATGAAATAAGAGTGGGAGGATGAGACCTACTCGTTGCAATGGTGGTGAGATGTTAGAACATCAGCTGCCTCAGAGAGAGAGCAGTATTGAAAAAAATAGATGTCTTAAATGCATGTGCTATCAAAAGGATTTTTTTATATGACACCTTTCTGTTAAAGATAATCTGCAAGCTTAATTAGTTTTTACCCATTCATACGTTTCATTCATAAGCATTTTGAACACAAAACTTCCAAGTATGATTTTGTTTAGTAATATTTAAGGCATGGCATCCCAAAACACCTCTGTCCGTAACAGTAGTCTTGCAAAAATGTACACTTCTGATTTGTTTTATGTGCTGTCAGGTTTTGAAGTTGTGCTGTCTCAGTCCCTGGTGGGTTTCAAACCTAATTGAACGAAGCCTTGAGCATCCTGCTCTGACCACAGAGCTGACCCTGCTGTGAACATCACACTGGACCACAGACCTCCTGAGGTCCCTCACAATTATCCTATAATCCTAAATTGTCTCATATAATTTAAATTTAAACAACTACACAAGGCTTTTTTAAGTCTGGGACATGAAAGCTCTGAGACCGTGGCATAATATCCTAAAAAAGGAAGTGATAAGTGAGCACATACTCAATCACCCCAAGTGTGTATTATAGGACAATAATAACATTGAAAATATTATTGTTAGAAACACAAAGAAATTCAGAAACTGTCAAATCAAACACAATTTGAAAAGACAAAACCTGTGCCAAGTCAGAAAGTAATAAATATGATTGATAAGAACAAATTATTTTATGTCATAAACTGGCCCCATTTCTGCACATAAGAGCAGAAAGGATCATTGAGAAATTCTTGACACACCATTGAAAAAAGAAGGAGTCTACTCTTCAAATGCAGACCATATGAAAGAAAGAAATAGCAGAGAGTTTATTTTATATGGCTGGATCTATGCCCAAAGAAAGATACAAATGTAAATAGTCTAAGAAGCTGAAGTTTTCAGTTTAAAGCCTAATTGTTCAATTTAGAGAGAAATTGAAGAAGTTATAGGCAAAAGATTTGGAAAATATATACCAATCAGTCACTGTCTCAATAAGAGCTTAAATTAATAAAATAACTTGGATTTTGATTCAATTTTCTAAAGAACTCAAAGTCTATGGCAAAGAAAACTCAAACCTTTCCATGTTCCTCTCATATGCTTGCAAAAATCTCTCCCCCAAGCTTCACTGAGGATTCATATAGTCCCCTGGCTCCTACACACTTTCACAAATCAGGAAATTATAGAGCGGTTCCATTTAGCTCAGGAAAAAGAAATGGCAAAATAAATATCCCAGTGTCATCAAGGCACAAAAAAAGAGCACATTAACCTGGGAGTGGGACTGCTGACAGCTAGGCTGGATTGAACTGACTGGATCTTCTGGCAAAGATATAGACATAAACCTCAATATGTTCTACAGATGCCTTTTAAGGGAACAAGTCCAATACACATCCTATTTCTAATCCTGAATCATCCATCTACCCTAAACTCAAGCAGCAGAAAGTATAACATGGTCAAAGCCTTTACTGTGTGATGGAGATGCACAGCATTCCTCTAGCTGGTATTCCCTCCATGCAAAGGTGCAAGCAAGGCCAGATAATTATCTGCCTTAAACACAAATATACCTCACTGTGCAAAACAAATGGTGTTCTAGAGCCCTTATACAAACACAGCTTCAGAAAATAAAAGGCTGTGATGTTCTCTTATGATTGCAATTAATATTTCAAGGCCAAACAATTCCCAGCCTTGGATCCAGCTCACACTTAACATGACAGATGCCTCACTGTTTTACTAAGAGTTGACTCAGAAAAGCAAGTGAATAAAAACTTCCAGTTACACCATTTGTTGGAATATTATTTGTCCTGCTCACTTTGGATGCATATGTCAAAAAGTTAATTCACCATGACATTATAAACCATGACTGGATCAAAAGAAAGTAAAGATGCAGAGACCTTGTTGAATGTGAATAATTTTCTTCATGTTTTCTTTTTTTTTTGTTTTCCTTTTTTTCCTCATTTTTTCTATCTTTGGGCACTAAGTATTTTCTGCTCCACACATGTCTGCTCACTTTATTTTCCATTCCTAAAACTACTTTAAAATAAAGCTTTTGTTCTGCGGGCATTCCCAAGTAGTTTCCTTGTTTCCTTTCATTCCTACAGCACAATTCTTCACCAGCAATAGAGGATGGTAGCTTTGTTACATTTAGTAGTAGCAGGGAATACACACACTTGATTTGTATTGACATAGGGAAGATTGTTAAACTCTTTTTAGCTTAATTTCCTTGTTGGTAAAATGATTTTACAGGATTACTCCAAGAATATAGTGTTTAACTTTTGCATGATACTTTGAGATTTCTGGATGATCAGAGCTACAGATATATCTTAATGCACATATGATATACATACATTGATGTGTATATGTGTGTGTCTATGTTTATGTGTATCTATATTATGCATGAATGCATGGATATACATACATGTACATAAACATCACAGTGCAATTGCCATTTAATTGATGACACTTTCCATTGTCTCAAAAGCTGTTTGCAATACATTCCCCTTGCATAGCATGAATAAACATTTTTCCTCTCTGAAAATCACCCTTTTCATTGCTCTTCAACCCCTGCATACTCTCAGGAACTACAGTAAAATGTTTTGCTTTGTCATGTGTTTTAACTTATGAATTAGGATATAAATTCCCCCTGCTCTTCCAAGCTGCTCTATTCCAGAGCTTGTTGAAGGTCTGTTTTCCTTGCTTGGCCTCCTTAAGATGGCTTTTTTGAACCAGAAGTACAACAGTTTTACAGCCTTTGAAATCTTCCATGTGGCATAGCCCTCTGTCTTTCACCATGGTGATCTTAACACAGCAGCGTCTCAAGCAAAAAACTCATAATTTCTTAAAAAAACCCCACATGCACTAAGAACACAAAATAAAATAGTTTTAAAATAATAAATTCTACATTTCCAACTGTTCATTCACCTAAATGTGACTAGGTTGTTGCAGGTAAATATTTTTGGCACTGTAGTTAGTGTAGTATAAAAATGAGCTGGTAATGATAAGAAGAGGTCCCTCTACTAGAGGAACTGATGTATTTTTAACACCTGGTAGTAACACAGAAGGGGTTACAAGATCCTTATCCTTTAGATAAACAGGTGCAAGAGAGAATTCAGTTTGGCAAAGAACACAGAATAGTAATCACAGAATACCAAAGTAGGAGCCACAAGTACTACAAGAAAGGGAGGGTAAAGTAGGATTCTCGGAATGCTTTTCCACTT
>WAAE01017441.1:0-27841 GCA_013400495.1 Nicator chloris
TCCTCTCCTCTCCTCTCAGGCTGGTTCAGTTTGTGGTCAGAGAAGGACACTTCAACGTCAGCATGAGACTGTACAAGTCCCCCTCCTACCTGGAGCCTTACCACTTGCCAAGTGTGGCTGTCCCCCTCACGGACACACTCTATGTCCTGCTGAAGATAGAAGGGCAGCACCAGCTCAAGTACTTCCTGCTGAGTGTTTTGGACTGCTGGGCCACACCGAGCGCGGATCCGCACCAGGACACGCAGCACAAGCTCATTGAGCAGGGGTGAGGGGAGTGTCCCCAGCACTCCCAGTCTCCTTGCACCACAGTGTGTCAAGGACTGGGACAGAAATAGACCTGTTCAGTTAAGCCTGTGGGCTGCACCCAGTCCCTGTGGGATGTGGTATCCCAGGCTGGGATGCTCCACCTTGTTTGCCACCCACTGATCCAGCCCTCATGTGCCAGGTGCCCCCATGACAAGACGGTGACCTATCTGAATGCCATTGGGGAGGACACTACTGCCAAGTTCAGCTTCCAGATGTTTCAGTTTGTTGGTTACCCTGAGGTGTTCCTGCACTGCCGTGTCCAGCTCTGTCTTCCTGATAGCCCAGAGCCCTGTGCCAAGGTGAGCTCCCTTGCTGGTCTGCACTGTGCCCTGGGTGGGTGTGGGACCTCCCTTCACTAGCTCTGCTTGGAGAAGGGGCTCTGCTCTGGTTTTGGGTGCCTCACAAAATAAACACCTTCAGAATCAGGAGCTCAGCCCAGTGCCCTGAACCAAAGGTGCAAGGGCCTGAACCCACCAGAGACCTCTTTTTCCTCTTCCTTGGGAAAGGAAGGGAAATCTACAGGATGGGCCAGGTGCAGGGTGCTTCTCCCCTGCCCTCCCATCACCCTTCCTTTGGCTTCGTTGACAGCAATGCCCCAGGCACTGGAGGAACAGGCGGGCACTGGCAGATGACTACAATAGGATTGTCTCCTATGGGCCCATCCTCCTGCTGGCTGCTCCTTCCTCGGAAGCAGAGACCCATCATTCCAGCACTGACCAGCAGGACCCGGCGGGTGCGTATGTCCCCCTGAGCACCGAGGTCAGTCCAGGCAACCCAAGCAGCAGCCAGGAGCAGGACTGGGGGCAAGCCCCCCTACAGCATGGCTCAGAGCAGGCATGCATGCTGAGCTGTAGGCAACAGGGGTGGGTGGAGGCCATTTGAGGTGACTGAGTCCTGTTAGTGCCCTCAGGATCCTGAAGTACCCCCAGCTCCTGTGGTTCCTGCCCATCACAGGAAATGACCTCCCTAAATCTATCTCCAGTCAGGAGATGCCTTGCCAGGGCTCAGAGCTGGGTGAGAGGATCCAAATACAAAACCAAGCTCTCTCCTCTTTGGCAGGACCCAGCCCGTGGCTCTCCAGGGCCCTCATTCCTCTGTGTGTGCTCGCTGTGCTCACTGTGGCTGCTGCAGCCGTCAGCGTGGGGCGGCGAATGGTTTAGGAAACAGCTATTTCCCAATAAACATGACAGGAGCAGAGAGGCTCTTGCTGTGTCTTTATGGGTGTTTTGGGGAAGGGGGTAATGGTTGGATGCAAACTGTGCTTGGAGGATGAGGTGCATCACAGTGTTTCTGTTCCCTGTAGCATCTCTTGCATCTTGTCCCCTGTGGGCCCGTAGTCTCTAAACCCAGAGTATGTACCCAGGGATGGGAGAGTCCTTCCTCCTGCTTCCCTCTTCCCCACAGAGTCACCCTGGTGTGTGGGGAGATGGAAGTACCCCACTATAGATACCTGCCCAACCAAAGCTGGTCTTTGCATAGTTCTGTGCCACACAAACGTAGTGTTAGCAGAGAAAGGGCTGCTTTGTGCATGCACACGTGTGTGTCTGCACCCATCCATAGTGATTGCTCCCTTCATTCATGACATTTCTCTTTTCATTCATTGCCAGCAAGATTTTCCCATTGATACATCCCTAATATAAAGCAAATAACAAACAATACTGTAGGTATTAAAGACTAAATTCACAGTGCTCAGACAGCCGGTAGGGATTTAATAGCAAAACACAGATCAGGAGAAGACAGAATTTGCCCTGCAAGGCAGCTGTATGTGCATTTTGGCTAGAGGACAATGTCCATGAGGGAATTGCTGCTGTCCCAAGAGGCTGTTTTGCAGGAAGGACACGCAGCAGATCTCTGCCAGGGAGCAAGGAGATGTTTTGCAAAGAAGCTCATGGGTTTCCTCTTCTTTTTGCTGATTCCCAGACACAAACCTCCCACATCTGGGCTGGAGCAAGTCAGTCCTCTCCCTCCAGTGGCAGGGAACTCACTGCCAGGCTGGTGCAGCACCAAAAGCCACCTCTAGCAAAGAGGGTGATGGCTCCATCACGGCTGAAGGCAGGTGCTTTGTGGGCTTCTTCCTTGTCCCTTGAGGAATGAGGTCAGGGGCACCTCAAGACCATGGAACTGCAGCCTGGAGGAACTTTGCAGAAGTATCATCTCTGGAGCTCCTTGCCCAGAGCAGCCCACCAGGAGTGAAAGGGGCAAAGCAAAGAGCCCTGCTGAGGTGGATCATGCCCACTGAAGGGTAAATTGAGGCGCAGTTAACTGATCTCTGCCTCCATAAGGAAGTTGCATCTGCCAGGATTGAAGATTGCTCTCAGTGGATGCAGGTGCAGGCAGGAAGAGAGGTCCAGCCAGGAGCTGGTCCAGCCAGGAGCTAGTCCTGGGAGGCTGTGGTGGTTTTGTCATGTCTGATGATGTATGCGAGGGAACCAGTGGTCTCCTTTGTTTTTGGGTAGTAGAGGATGACCAACCAGATGAATATGAAGAGTCCTGCAGGGAAAGGAAGACAAACACTCAGCAGCAGCAGCAGGAGACAATGGGAAACATCTTGCCAGGATGCTAATGACACTTTCCTTCCACTTCCAGGGGGTTTCCTCAGCTCACTCCTGCCTCCCCCCACCCTTCACATGAACCATTTGGCTGGGACATGCCCTGAGTGGATAATGCCCCTAGTCCTCTGCTAGGGAATGTCTTTCTTGAAGGAAAACCACCACAAGTGGAGTGGGTGTAATTGGGAGCCATGAGCAGTTCCATGCTGGTAGTTGGGACCTGCTGCTTGATGTGCCCTGCCAAAAGGAAGGCATGACAGTGCTGGGAAGACACTGGTGCCTTGGGGTCCCCGATCAACTCACAGCCATGCTGGCTCCTGCCTCCTCCATCTTCCCCACCCAAGCCCAGGGAACCCAGCTCAGAGTGAGTGCTGACCTTGGAGAGAGTTGAGGATGGTGAAGAGGTAGAGCACAGGCTCGGAGGAGATGCCATAGGTGAGAAATGCCAGGGCCCAAGTGGCTCCCAGCAGGCAGAAGAGCCCTGCTGCCACCAGAGCCACCTTCCAGGGCTTACGGTATCCCTGCACTGCCCCAGTGCCCTGCAGGCTGCAGCTCTTCTGCGTCACCACCCCGAAGACAGCCATGTTGAAGAGGAAGATGAGGCCAAAGTAGCCACAGTTGGTGATGTAGTGGACCAGAAGACGCTTGGAAGTGATCCAGCACCTGAAAAGAGACAACTGTGGTGCCTCCAGCAGCCCTGCAAGCCTCAGCAGCACCCATAGGAGCCTTCCCTTGGGCTGATTTTCCAAGGCCAGGGTGAAGCAGGGGGACAGTGGTGCCCTTGTGTTGCTCAGCTGGGAGGGAGCCTGGATAAGCTCCAGGTGGACCTTGGACATCCCTCCATGACCTGGAGGGCTGCAGGCAGGACTGAGGAGGCTCAGCATGAGAGGTGGGGCTGGCTGATGTGTTGCAATCACAATTAAGGAAGCAGAAGCATGGTGCAAACCCAAACCAGATGGGTGCAATCCCTGACTGCTGCTCTCCTGGTGGGACTGAGCTGCCCCTCCCTGTGCCAAAGGACCACCTGAGCCTGTGGGCAGTGGCTCACGCACAGGCGGGCTATGACCTGGTGGTCCGTGGTCTGGATGCTGTATTCTCCATAGCTGTCAATTACTCCTGCCACTCCCACCACGAGAACAGGGAAGCCTGGAAGAAGAGAGACACAATCACAGAATTGTTTAGGTTGGAAAAGACCTCTAAGTTCATCAAGTCCAGCCATTAACTCTGCACCGCCACATGTCCCCAGCTGCCACATCTACACGTCTTTTGAACATTTCCAGCGATGGTAACTCGACCGCCGCCCAGGGCACCCTGTTCCAGTGCCTAGCCACCCTTTCAGTGAAGAAATTTTCCCCAATATCCAGTCCAAACCACCCACTGCCCCTCTCACCCCCCATCTCTCATCCAGGCTGCTGGTGCTCACCCCAGCCAACCAGGCACAGCTTTCCCAGGTAGCGGGGGATGTAGATGCCAAGGACCTTGACAAAGAGCAGGTAGAGCTGACAGCCCTCCAGCGCCGTCCAGGTGAAGCAGCAAAGCAGGCAGTAATGGGTGAGCCCCCCCAGGACCCTGCAGGTCCTTGGGTGGGTCCTGCCAGAGAGCCCATGGTTGAGCAGGAAGGCCAGGTTGAGGAGGAACAGGCTGCCCACCAGGTTCACGTGCAGCCCCAGGTTGATGCGGACGGTCTCCTCAAACCTGAACCTGCACCTGAGTGTCCCCACAGGGACCAGGAAAGGCAGGGGTCACAGGAGAGCAGGGCCTCGTGCTGTACCACAGCAGGTCCGTGCAGAGGCACTGGCATTGCCTCACATCTCTCCCAGCCTGACAAGCCCCCATGGAGCTGCTGGCGCGTCCCACCTTATGAAGATGCAGAAGGCCATGGTGAAGATGGAGAAAGCCATGGCTACCCCACAGCCAGCAGTGGCAACAGCCATCAAAGCCTTTGCTGTGGAGCCATCCAGAGCTGGGTTCTGCCAAACATGCAGATGTTGGGTTAGGCAGGCCCTGGACCAGCCTAGAAAACTTGAGCTGCAGCTACCAGAGCCATGGGACCGATGACCCCAGTGGGCTGCTGCAGAGACCCCATAGCAGCCCCCAGATCTTCAGGGGAAGCAGGTGAGTGGTGACTCAGAGGAGATGCTCTGAGTTGGGGTGAGGGGTGGGTGAAGTGGACCACCATGAACACCCTCCTGGGAGTCTCCACCAGGATATGGGGCCTCAAACCTTGCTGTGCCACAGCCTGCACAAGGCCTGGGCCTTTTCCAGCCTATCCTGCTTAGCTGACCTGCTGCTGCCCTCCTGAGCTGGGGCTGGGCTTGGTTTTGGTACCTTGGCTTGCCTGAGAACAGCTATAATTGTCCCTGTGTGGCTACTCATGACACCCAAGGGGCCACAAAAGTGGGCAGGCAGCACTGCCAGGGCACAAGCAGGAGCTGCAGGAGGGGAGATCGTCACCAGGAGGAGGGTGAAGAAGGTGAGATGGTCACAGGAGCAGACTGTCCCCTTGTCCCCAGGCTGCATGACACATCCGCTGCTGCGCCAGCCTCCTGCCTGCCCTGCAACAGGCACGGGGGAACAGCTGTGAGTGCTGGTACAGCACCTGTGCCCAGCCCCACAGCTGCCCCTACCAGGGTGTACCTTTGCTGGGATCCCAGAAGACGCATTGCGGGGTGACACTCTGCAGTGGGGGAGAGCAGCATCAGCCGGAGCCACAGGGAGGGGCCCTGGAGGGGAGATGGAGGGCAGGCAGGGCTGACTTACTTGGGGCAGCTCCCTGTGGGCGAATGTGAGCTGCACAGGGTCCTGCAGCCCCGAGATGCTGCTCTCTCCCACTGTGATGCCCACCACGGTGTTGTCCAAGACCTGCGCTGTCTGATTGACTTCCTGTGGAGGGGAAACGCTGCAAGAGCTGAGCTGATGGGTAGCAAGTGCTGGTGGCAGCATGAAGGATGCTGGCAATGCCAGCCTGTACCTTGAACATGCCAAATTGCTGGATATTGAGGACTGTCACCACCACACGCGCTGTTTGGCTACTCAGGGACCGGAATATCTCCCTGGGGAGGCGGATTTTACCTGCCTTCCCTTTCTCTGTAGTGTTCAGCCTGCTGGGGCCCTGTGGCAGAGAAGAACACTGAGAGGTTGTTGCTGCTGGGTCACATCTCTGTTCAGAACCCATCCATCTTGCTCCAGGCACAAATTCAGCCCTGCCTGGGTGGGTTTGCTCAGCAATATCAGAAGGAGCCCTGAGGGCAGAAGGGAAGAACCTCATCCCCAGCACCGAGCATCTATGGGGGCAGAGCTGCGAGAGGGACCCAGCAGATTCTCTACCCACCATCACCCACACATGGCCCCCTGGAACATCCAGAGCCTGGGAGAGCCTCTGGGTGGGCAGAAGGCACAAGGTCACACGTCTCTCCTCCTTTCCTACCTCACACTCCCCCTGATCACCTGGTCTGCTGTGAAGGGCTCCTTGGGGGGGCCCTTTCCTCCCAAGCACCACTTCACATGACTCCTTGCCAAGGGATGTTGATGTGGGCCCATGATGCAATCCCACAGGGAGGAGGAAGAGCACAGCAGGGCACACCAAGCCCTGGGGCAAGGGCTGAGGGATGCTTGGAAAGTGTGGGACCTTCCAAGTAAGGGAGAGGGAGGAGCACATCTCACCGCTGTGGGAGAGAAGGTGATGAGGACATCTTGGGTGACAGCCCTGCTGACATTCAGGAGCAGTGTCTTGAGCCCAGCCAGCCAACAGTGCTGCCCTGACTGCAGCAGCCTGTGAGACAAGGGGGCTGTGGGACAGCTGGACATGGGGACTGAGCCCACAAACCCTGTCATGACCACCCCTGCCACTACCTGAACCAGCTCTTCCTCTGGCAAGCACAAGCGCGGCTCTCAGAGCGCCACAGCTCCGAGCAGTTCTGGAACAAGTGGAGGATGCAGGTGCTGTTGCCTGGGTTCTGCTGCTCCACCATGTTGCAGCACTCACGGTGCTCATCACCCCGATTCAGGTCTGGGGAGGGTGGGAGCAGGTGATCACTGGGCACCACAGCACTGGGTGAGCACTGGGAGCAAGGGTAGGAATGGGAGGGGACCACTCACTGGAACAGCTGTCCTGTCCTTCGGCAACATCTGGAAGAGGAGCATATGGAGAAAAGAGGGGAAACACCAAAATCTAGGATCAGCCCTCCCTCTGTCCAGAAGGAAAGGGGAAGAGAGAAAGCAGGAGAGTCTGGCAGCTGCCAAGTTTTAAAGGAACAGTCCTGCAGTTATGTGGGCTTCGAAAACACCTGGACAGTGATCAGAGCTGGTGAGGGCAAAACCACTGTGTCCAGCCTGCCAGAGGGTACCCTGGACTGCTGATCCCAGGTTTTAAAAAAGCCCTCAGCAACAAAACCCCCAACTCTGCTCACCTCTCCACATCCCAGTGGGGATGCTCCCCTCTGGCCTGTCCACATTTCAGGATGAAATCCCCACATGGTCTTTTGGTGAACACCTTCCCACAGGAAAACCTTCCCACAAAGCCCATGCAGCCCCTATGCTAAGGATGCCTGTCCCCCCTTCACCTGCCACTCACCAGGCAGCAGCAGGAGCAGCAGGACTGTGCCCAGGAACAAGTTCATGCCACTTTGTTGGGTCTCCTGGCTGCCTCCAGCCATCCCACCACACTCTGCTCCCCTTGTGCCGGCAGCTCTACTCCTCCCCAGGCTCCCCCTGGGCTTGTGGCCACTTCCGAGGCAAGAGCCGTTCCTCATTTCCCTTCTGGGAACCCCTCACGCCTTCCTGTGGGGAGGCAAGTGACCTCCTGTCCCAGCTCACAGCAACTGCAACAACCGCCAGAGCCGCGGCGTTTCCCCCGCGACTCCTTCCCATGACCAACTCAGGGCTTGTTGCTTTCCCTTTCTCCACACAGTCCTGCCAAGGAGTTGATGGCCCTAACCAGCCCAGCAAATGCTGGAGCATCGTCATCCTAAACTGGGCATCACCACAAGCCACCAGGATGAAATATCCCCTTCCTGGCAAGGTGGCCCTGCCCCAGCTGGGTGCTGGAAGCTGGGTGGAGTGGGATGATCCACAACCAGCTGGAAGGGGAATGGTGGGATGGGAAATGTGGTGCTGTGTTTGCAAGAGGCACAGTCAGGACAGTCAGATTCTGCCTGGCCCCACAGCCACTGAGGGGATGATTCCCATCCTTTGATGTCTCCCTCTTCAGATTGCTGTCCTCCACCAGCCTCCCTTTCTGCTGGGTAGTGACAGTTCCCAGAGGCTTGCCAAGCCCTGGTACCTCCCTCCATAACCCCAAGCCCAATGGTACCAGGCAGCCAGTGCTCTGCCAGGAGCACCATTATTGGTCCCAGCTCAGCAGGATCCTGCAGGGTGAAATGCTGGGTCCTGCCCCAGAAATGGGATAACCCAGATGAGAGATGGATCCCATCAGAGAGCCCACCAACACACCGAGCAGAGACCCCAGTGAGCCACACTCCGAGAGGAACAACTTTATTGGGCACAAGTCTGGTGTGTAGGCATGCTCACTGAACTCCTACATCACCCAAAAATAGACATTCAACAAAATAACAAAAATAGATTATTTCAGCTGCCTGAGGGTGTGGTGGGGGCAGAGTCATTCTGTCTTCCCTGGGGAAGGGCCCTCATGGTGACCACCAGCAAGGGTTGAAAACTGGGCCTTTCCCACCCATCATCCCCGGCCTCAGGACAGGGGAGGGGACATCCAAAGGCACTGGGGACTCTGTCTCTGCCCATTCCACTTTTTATAGCCCCCACCGCCCAAGTAAGCATCCCTCCCTCCTTCCCTCCTGCCCCAAGGATGCCAAGCCAGTCAGGATGGAGTGGGTGGGAAAATTGGGGAGGGAACTAGCAGAGGTAGGGGGTGGCCAGCCCCACTATGGGTCCCTGGGCTCCTCGTAGCACTACGGGGCAAGTGCAGTAGCAAAGCAGATGGTGTGGTCCTTCTTGTGGCCGTCCTTGGCTTGGGGAGCTCTGGCACAGCATGGCCACCACAGGGCTCAGCTGCTGCTGGGCTGCAGCTTGGCACTGTCAGAGCTGCTCTGAGAGTCAGGGGACTTCCTCGCCTGCAGCACCATGGTCCAGTACCAGAGGAAGATGAGGAAACCTGGCAGAGGGGAGAGGAAGTGTGAGTGAGCCCCCTGAAGGGACAAACAGCAGTTGAGAGCGAGCCACCCAGCCTGCCAGAGCTCCTCTTGCACACCATCACCACCCCGCCAACACCCCGTGAAAATCCTGGTGCCCTTTGGAGGAGGCCAGAGTCCCAGGCTCACCTTGGAGGGAGTTGATGATGGTGAAGATGTAGAGGGAGACAAGGCAGAACACACCAGAGGTGAAGGAGAAGAAGATCAATGCCCAGGGGATGCCCAGCAGGATGCTCAGCCCAAAGAGGGCCAGGACATGCCTGAGCTTGTGACCTTTTTTGTTCTGCCGGAGGATCTCCCGTACCATGGCCCCCAGCATGACTGAGTTAAAGAGGAACACCAGGCTGAAGAAACCCAGGTTCACGGTGTTATGGATCAGGGGGCTGGTGATCCAGCATCTGGAGGGAGGAGAAAGGGCGGAGGGTTACACTGTGTCCTCCCACAGGGTCAGGAGAAGGGGCTGGGAGAAGCACAGAAGTGTAGTGCCAGCCCAGCGCCCAGGGAGGGGGGATGCCCCTGGCACAAAACCCCAGAAAAGCCCCAGGCCATGGTGAAGGTTCAGCCAGGTGACTTTACCTACGACCAGACACCAGGTAACCCATCTCCCATGACCTACATGGTTGCGTTGGTGGATCTGCCATCAATGGATTCATAGATGGGAATGGAGAAGGGGCCGTAGTTCGTCCAGCCAGACAGGAGGATCACCATCACACAGATGAAGGGGAATCCTGGGTGGGAAGAGCAGAGTGAAGTGGCTGCCCTACCCCCTGGCCTTTGGACCTTCTGGAAGGACTTGTTGCCCCTTTCTCCCTGCATAGAGCACAAGCCAACATCCTCCCTCCCACAGGGAAACCAAGGATGGAACAAACATACAACAAGGGCACCTGGCATAAGCCCCAGCCTGGGAGGGAGCAGTGCTGTGCTGACCCCAGCTGGGGACATCCCAGGGACGTGGAGCTTTAGGCCATGAAAGATCATAAGATCTTCCTGCCATGAGCTCCAGCCCAGAGCACGGCAGAGAAGCATGGGCACTTCCTGCATCCAGCCCATCTCTCTGGGCTGTCCTGGATGTTTCTTTCAGAAAGAAAGGATCCTATTACTATTTAAAGATCCCAAGTGGTGGCTCTCACAGGTCTCCACTGCTGAGTGGTCCCCCAGGATGACCCACCCTTGCTTTAGCACCAGCTTCTGCTCTCAGCCTTCAAGTCTCCTTCTCCACCAAGGCTCTTGACAGACAGCTGCTCCCCCACAGCTATGTCTCTATCCCCACCCAGGCCTCGTATCCAGTGGGAAAGACCTACCCAAGTGCCCCTCCACCCCGTGCCCTCAGGGTGTCTCTGCCTCCCCCATGCTCACCCCAGCCAACCAGGCAGAGCTTGAGGAGGAAGTGGTCATGGTAGGCGTTGAAGACTTCGATCACAAGCCGGTAGAGGTTGTAGCCCTCAATGCCCATCCAGGTGAGGCAGCTCAGGAGCGAAAAGTGCAGAAACAACCCCCCGGCTCTGCAGACAGCCTCGCTGCTGCTGGCAGCCAAGTGCTCGGAGATGAGGAAGGTGATGTCCAGGAGGAAGATGGCGACCAGCAGGTTCATGTGGATGTGCATGCTCGTGATCTGGTCTCGCTGTTTGCTTCTGGAGAATCAAAAGGAGCAGAACTCACCACCATGCCCGGCCAGCACCAATGGTGCCCACAACACCCCACGGCCCTGCATGAGGCAACTTGCGCCAGCAGAAGAGCAAGGAGACTCTTTGGTAGTGCCAGGGACTGGGTGGGACCATCCATGCCATGTGCAAATCCATCCCCTGCAGCTGAACCTGCATTGAAGATGCTCAGAGGGCTGAAGCACTTTTCCTGCGGAGACAGGCTGAGTGACCTGGGTTTGTGCAGCCTGGCAAAGGCTCCAGGGAGACCTTAAAGCACCCTCCAGTGCCTAAAGAGAGCTGGAAAGGGACTTTGAACAAGGGCATGGAGTGACAGGAGAAGGGGGAATGGCTTCAATCTGAGGGCAGGTTTAGATTAGATATTCAGAAGAAATTCTTCCCTGTGGGCGTGGTGAGGCCCTGGCACCTGGCTTCTCTGTTGCCAAGAGAAGTTGTGGATGCCCCATCCCTGGAATTGTTCAAGGTCAGGTTGGATGGATTTCTGAGCAATCTGGTGTAGTGGAAGGTGTCCCTTCCCATGGCAGGGGGGTTGGAAATGAATGATCTTTCCGTCCCTTCCAACCCAAACCATTCTATATTTTTTCGATTCTATGATTTCAGGTCTGAATCATCCACTTAGGATGAGTGACATGACTCAGGAGAAGACATTCATGTTCTCCTTCAGGTCCTTGAAAAGATCTTTTCAGATTTCTGCTTGCTGCATCCATAACAACCAAGAAGATTTTCCAACGTATTGAAAAGAGCTGGTGTTCCTGAGCACCCTGCAGGAGATCTGGCCAAGAGGGTGGATCCTGGACAGGAGAACTCAGCTTTCTTCAAACAAGGCTTCTATCCAGGCCACCAGCTGCTTGGAGAGCTTGTGGCCACCCAGGTGTTCATGGCCAGGAACAGGACACAGACAAGGAGCGTGGAGTGAACAATGAGACTGTACCTGAAGTAGAGGAAGAAAATGGTGCAAATGGATGCCAAAGCCGAGATCAGGCAGCCAACGTAGGTTATGATACTCAGGTAATTCCTGTGCATGGAGGTGATCTCTGGAGAGGATACCTGAGGAAGAGGAGGAATGAGAGATGGTGAGGAAGAGCACCACTGGGAATTATGTGAGGGATCTGAGGGAAGGTGCTACCCACCATGAGCACAGCAAAGTAGGTGAGATGGTTGCACCTGCACTCTGTCTGGCTGCTCCCTGTCACTGTTGTACACCCATAGCTGTCCCAGCTCCCAGAAATGGCTGTGCAAGAGGAAAGGAGAGCATCTGGTGAGCAGCAGGAACATCTGCCACAGGATCTTCAGGGCAAGGTGTCCATGGAAGGAGGGAGAACAACACCGGGGCTTCCCAGCTTGTCCCAGGGCAAGCACACATACTCAAATAGCCCCCTCAGCACAAGAACCCATCTCTAGGGAAGGAGAAAGCTCTTAGGTTAGCTAAGGAGGGAAAAAACTGACATCAGCCCTGTGGGAATGGCTTATGGAGATGTAGTGAGGAAGGGAGGTGCAGAGCAAGGTCCACCCTGCTGGTGGGGCTGTGGTGCCTTGGAAAAAGGGCCTGACTTCACACCCAAGGGCACGGGCACTCACCAGAGGTGTCCTCCTGCCAGAAGACGCACAGTGGGGTTACATTCCTCTGCAATGACAAAACCACAGGTCAGGATGTAGCTGTGGGTTTGTTGCCTGCCCAGCACTTCTGATAGGGGACAACATGGGGCAGGAGACAAGATGGTCTCAGGAGACAAACTACAATTTGGGTAAACTGGACTGCCCCTATGATGGGAGTGGGCTCCGAGCAGAGACCACTCTGTTAACAACTGATGCAGCAGATACCTCCTTCCAGATCCCATCTTCCAAATAAAGGGTTCAGCTTTGAGCAGGCCTCTGACAGAGCCATGAATGAGCCAAGGGCCTGCTAACAGAGTGTACCCCAGCCCTGGTGACAGCGCTGGATGTGACACATCTGCCATGAGGCATCTCCTGGAGAGGGGAAGGCAGTGCTAACAGAGTGTACCCCAGCCCTGGTGACAGTGCTGGATGTGACACATCTGCCATGAGGCATCTCCTGGAGAGGGGAAGGCAGTGCCACTACCAGCACACACAGTGAAGCTGTGACTGTGATACAGCCCCAGAAGACACAGCAGACCCTGCACAGGCAGGCCACGGGCATGGACCTGCAGGATTGTGACCACACCCTACGCTGGCAAGGCCTGAGCCCTCCTTCCCCCTCCATTCCTGGTGGGATCAGGTTCTATGAGGCTGTCTCCCCGCCTACCGGCAGCTGCTCATGGAAGAACCTGAGGACCACTGGGTCGGAGAGGTTGGCCACCACTGTGTCCACCAGGGAGATGCTGACTACCTTGTCACCCAGGACGTGGCTGCTGTTCTCATCCTGTTGGAGAAGAGGAGGCAGTGGAAGTGTGGGAAGGGAGAGCTGCCAGGTGTGAAGCAGAGGAGAGTGCCCAAGAAGAAGGTCCCATGACTTTACCCATCAAGCTTTTAGCTCATCCTTGAAGCACTTTCTCCCAGTGAGCACCAGCACCCTGGTCTGGTGGCATCCCTGCAGCCCAGTACCACAGGACACCCCACCATGCCATTCATGTGCCCATTACCTGGAACATGGTCTGCCTGTTGATGTCCATGAGGAGCACCCTGTGCTCCACCACCTCCTCCCTCTCCTTCATCATCATGAACAGGCTGCTTGGCAGGTCCACTGTGAACCCCTGGACCTCTCCACTCTCCTGCAAAGAGAGACTCATCAGGAAAGTGGGTGAGAGAGAGCATGATGGGCCAAGAGCACTAGGGCAAACTTTCCAGGACCCACCTCCCTCTGGGAAGCAAAGGTCAGGTGCTGAGGAGCCTGACTGGGCTGGACCCTCAGAACAGTCGCGTGCACAGTGGCCTCCCCAAAGGTCTGGTTCTGCCCTTCGAGCTCCACCTTGGCCAGCATCTTCTCCAGCTCCCCAAGTTTGCTGTTGGGAAAGGGGCACAGTGATGCAGCGGGCACGCATTGGCAGCAGCAGGAATGGGGCCAGCTGGGAACTCACCGCCGGAGCCTCTGCTGCTCTGTGGCTCCCATGGCAGGTGCCGGGGGCTGGGCAATGAGGTTGTCCAAGGCGGTGAGCTGATCCTCCACATCCTGCTCCCAGACAGGCATGCTCTCTGGAGAGGCTGGTGGAAAGGAAATGCCATTAAATGCATGGGCAGAATTGGCTTCCTCATGCTCTAAACTAACTGGTATAGCCCTGGTGGGAGCAGAAGGCAGAAGGCTTCAAGATGACCCCAAGCCAGGAAAGCTGATAGCAGCCCCAAGCCACAGGGCTTTCCTGCCACCCAGAGCTCAGCTCCCACTGAGGCCATGGGGACCTCATTGTGGGGACTGCACCCTGAGAAACCACTGCAATGACCTCAATTTTCCAGGATTTTAAGCAGCATTTTGAAAATCTCCGCCTTTATGGATGCTGAGTACGAGGCCTGTCTTTGGACTGCTTCAAGAAAACCTACATCCCCTTCAATCACCCTTCAGCTATCTTCATATCACCAGGCTAAACCATACACTGGGAAACAACCAGTGCTCTGATGATGACTAGGGAACTGGCTGGGATAAAACAACCCTTTATATCCTTAAAATAACATTAAATTGCATTTACCAGGGAAGAAGTATTCAGCTTGAGCATCCAGGGAGGTGTTCTTCCCACCCTTTGTGATATAGGACACATTGAAGATGTAGGCTCTGGTTCTTTCAGTCTTCTGACTCTCCTGTCCCCAGGGGATGCTGCTGGATGGGTCCCCACCCAGGGGGATGCTGTGCTTCCCATACACCAGCTGCAGGGTCCTGTTGGACTCAAACCAGTAGACGCAGAAGCGGTACCTGCCCAAGGTGGGGGGCAAGCTGTACTTGTAGTAAGAGTTTCTCCTGTTTGGCAAAAAGGGCCTTTTTATTATCAGCGCCTGGGCTGTGTTCTCGATGGAGATGGTGGCGGGGCCGTGCTGGTAGATGACAGAGCTCTCCTGGGTCTGGTTTCGGTCGCCGCAGAAGCGGAAATCCTCTTCCCTGCGGCCGTTGGCTCCCACCCCTGCTTGGACAAGCACACAGAGACAGCGGATCGGCTGGAGGGACAGCCAGCCCCGGCAAACACTGCAGCCCTGCAGCAGCTGTCACACCTGGCATGCCAGGCCCTCCACCCCAGTTATCCCAACCCTGTCCTACAGGCTGTGTGACACCAGCCACATCGCCAGTGTCACAGCCACGCTGCAAGGATCTGCCAGGGCCCCTTGGGCAACAGGACCTCCTGTCTTTCAGGGACACCCTCTCCCATGTGCCACCTCCCACATCAACAGACACTGAAAGAGGACCTTTCCACTCCCAGAAGGGATGGATGGAGACAATGTCCTTTCCCTGGAAAGGACACATTCTGCCCAAGAGACACACCACAGGCCCATCATGCTATAAGATGTTTTACTTCTGTGGAAGCCTTGATTGCTTACATCTCACAGTGCCCCCCAGCCAACGTTTTGGGGCTACCAGCTACTCCCAGCAGCCTAAACCCAGCTCACCATACCAAGGCAGGACAGTCTACCTTGGAGGGGAGAGAGAAGGAGCAGGAAGAGGACCTTCATCCTGGGCAGCTCTCTACTTTGGCTTGGCCTTCAAGGAGACAGCAGAGCCTGAAAGGGTACAAAGGGAAGGGGCCGCATGAGTATTTGAGTATCCCCATGCCATGAGGGCAGGGATGGAGAGCAAAGGCTGTGCAGGTGGGACACCAGCCGGTGTCACAGCCAGCTCCCTGTTGCCTCTGCCTCCAGGAGGACCCAGGACCACTGGGCATCCAAGCTGGCTGTGGGCTGGAAGGATGCCAGAGGCTGGAAGCCCCATAGCTCTTAGCATGGAGAGGGTGCCCCACCACTCCAGCACAGGCTCCAATCAGCAAAGAGTCCACATAGGAGGGGTCCCCTCTTCCGCTCTCAGCTCCACGTCTCGGTTAACACCCTGACTTATCACAAATGATAGGAACAGAAGGAAACTGTGGTTTCCTAATTTGCCAGCTCTAAAATTATTTTCTTGGATGCTTTCAGCTCCTGCATATTAGCTGAGGAGCTGGGTACATTGCAAACCACTCCATCATTTCAGCCTGCAGAATGAAAGCCTGCCTTCAGGCTCTCCCAGGCACATCTGGTAAGGGCAGCACAGCAACCATAGCTGCCCAAATCTGCTGCTCACAAGCAGCTGGGCCACATCCTGCACAGCCCCTTTGCCCATCCCTTCATCTGTCTCTCTGCTCCACCACCCTTTTCTTTATCTTTGCATGAGGACAGGGCTTCTGTGACCTATACCCAGGCCAGCACTGAGCTGGTCTCAAGTGCCACACCCTGGGCTCACCCAGCCACAGCCTTCGCACATACAGCCTTTTTCGTTGTGCTCTCTGCCTGCCCCAGGCCACAAACTGCATCTCCAGCTCTGCTGGGATGCACCAAGTGTCACCTCCTGCTCGCCCTGCTGTCACTTCAACCATGGGACACACCCTGCAGGGTCTGGCAACCAGCAGAAGCCCCCCCACCAGGGTGGGACAGCGTTGGTGGGAGCTGCTGGAGAAGCTGGCCCAGCCCAACACTTGTCAATGCCTAAAGTCGTTTGCCACTGCTGCACCCCACTGCTACACTGCTCTCGAACACCCCCTCAAAACCCACCAAGTGCTCCAGTCCTGTTTTGTTTGCTGTGAGTAGGTGCCGGGGCATCAACCAGCATCACCTGCAAAGGCTTACAAGCTCTCCCAGATGCTCAAGGGTCATCAGATGCTTAAAAACTCACTAGCCGATTTCTCCCACCAGCACAGGCTTTGTCTGGAAGTCTCTCTAGCCAGCACAGATCCTGCACGGATGTACAGCCCACTCCCCGTCCTTCCCCGTCTGTTTCTTGTGGCAATTTATCATCAGAAGATAGGGGCTTTGAGTTGTTAATTAACCTGCTGCCGTGGCTGTAACTAAGTGACACTAACGAGGTGTAACTCCCGGTGTGAGCTGGGAGGGTCTGGCACAGGCATGACTTGGCAGGAGTAAACGGATTTGGATGGGGCTGGCATCCCAGTGCTTTGCCACACACTTAGGAATCATGCATATATATCCAAAAAACACAGACCTGGGGTGGCAAAATGCTGGTGGTGATGGGAAACACCTGGATCTCTTAAAAGTGATGGAGCTTCACGTGAATGCCAACCACGTTGAGGCAGCACAGAGCTGGCACGCCAATAAAGCATCGCCTCTGGATGCGGAATGCTGAACCCTAATGAGGCTTCAGCCCATCCAACTATGCTGACATCTTTAAGGTTTTATTGGGGTGGTTGGAGGACAGGATCAGCCCCTTTCAGCCGTTACTCAGCCGGGACCAGAAATCCCTGTGGGAAAGAGGGTGGGGGAGCCAGTATTTCCCCTCCAAACTCTGTACGGTCCCGCTCGCCCTGACTCCGATTGCCATTTCCTGAGCCGAACAATAGCAGGAGAAAATCCCCTGAAAATGGTTTTGCAGTGAGAAACCACGGCTTCCATCCACGCTGGCCATAAGCACAGCAAAGGTAGCCGGATGTGCTGAGTTCTCGTCAGGGCTGAATCCTGCCTCGTCATCTTCCCATACCCGGATGGCAGTGGGGAAAAATTCCTGGCTTGGCCTCAAAATCAACCAGATTATGTACAAAGGGGTGGCAGACACTCTGCCAGGGCTGCACAGCTTGGAGCAGGCTGCCTTACCAGCAGAGAGAGAGGCTTATTCCCAGGCACCAGTCCTTATCCTCCCATCACCATTAACATACTGGTCTTGGAAAGAAAAGCCAAGGCATTATATTAGGGTCTCTAAAACTTAGGGGAAGGGCGGGGGAAAAAACTACTAAAAACCCCACAAACAAAAAGCCCAGTGTTTACTACCACCTTGCTGCTTTCTGGGTGACTTGGCAGCAGGTATTTAAGCATTTGGAGGTGGCACGTGGCTTTTGGATATGACGTTTTTCCCAAGGAGAAGAGAAGATGCTCTGATGACTCAAACAAACACCGGAAACAGGGAGATCCAGGAGCTTTTATCTGTTTTCCTTCCAGGTCCATTAGGAAAGTGACGCTCTGTTCCTCGAAATGTTAATGAGCCTGAAGCTCGTCACCACAGCGGGTTACTCAGGCAGAGACTCAGCAACGTGATGAGGAAACTGTGGCATGGAGAGACAAGCCAGGACGGGCTCCCAGAGATGCAAAACAGCTTTGCACAACCAGCCCCTCCTCATAGGGACCTAAGACAATGTGCCCTGCGTCTGGAGCTGTCCAAGGATGTGAGGACCCCATCGGGGTCCCCCTACAAAGTGTCAGTATCTGAGTGCTTCACAAAGTGCCCTTGTCCTTGGCCAGTGGTGCGTGTGGCAGGGGCCAGCCACACGTTATTCATGGCATTGGCATGTGATTCCCGGCACCGGTGGGCGGCTGGGGCCGGCTGGGCACATTTGCTAATGCCCAAGGAGATGAGGGGCAGCTGCACTGTGCCAGCAGCCCGGTGGTGCCAAGCTGTGCCACAGGGTGCTTCAGCTTTTCCCGGGCCATGGCACTGCACAGAACACCCAGCACCTTCAAGATGAGTCTTGCCAACAGGATGAAACCAGATCTGATAGTGATTCCCACGGGAGCGGCACAACTCCCTGCTAGATCTGTTCTTTGCCAGCCACTGGCAGCCGTCCCTTCCCACAAAGGCGTGGGGAGAACCAAGGCAAGGCTGGCACAGACGCCTGCCAGTGCCTGGGGCTCCTGAGACAGAGCGTTTGCTTAGAGATGGGTCTTGACATTCAAAATTTTTTTTAAATTTCCATTTCCTAAAAAACACCACAAACAGAAATATCACAGTGAACGAACCCAGCAGGGGGGGGGGTGCCAGGGCAACACGGCACCTGGCTTGGTGGCACGCGAAGACTCGCGGCTTCAGCAGCAGCCACACACACTCTGCAAAGGACCAGGTACACCTGCACTGGACTGAGGCTGATGTGACACAGCAACAAAGGAGCGCAAGGAAATCTCTGGCCATCTCTGGCCACAGGGGGTACAGACAGTTGTCCCTGCCACGCACTCTCACCACACAGTCTTCTTTGAGATCAACCCCATTTCTCCTCCTGCACATCCCCCTTCCCAAACACTTCTTTGGGCTTCAAATGGCTCCCAAAACACCCTGTCCACTCCCAGGTCTTATCCCCCTTCACATGAGCAAGGTCCTGATTGCCTGTCTGTGCTGCAGGTGCCAGGGAAGGGAGATGCAGTGCAAAGTAGCTCAGGACCACCCCAAATCAGGCTCCCGGGTATTTGGCACAGAAAGCAAGGTGCTGGAGCCTAATAAGGGCAAAGTCTGCAGCACCCAAGCAGCCAGGTAAGAGACCGTGGGCCTCCCAGATTCCTGCCAAACCCCAGCTGTCGGATGAGCTGATGGGAAAGGAGTTGGTGAGTCCAAGCGCTCGTGAAAAACAGGCGCCAGCAGGCTGTGCCCAGCTGGTCCCGTGCAGACATTGGCACCCTGGGAGGGACCCAGCCTGCTGTCTGTAAACCACACAGCTCTGACCCTGCACCCACGGGTGCCACCGCAAGGTGCCGGGATGGCCAATCCCAGGGATCCCCGTTCAGGCAACACACAGTTGCTTGCAAACCTGTTGCTCTGTTAATAGCAGCCCCCAGGCTGCAGGATTAAGAGCTGGACTGCAACCAAGTATGCAGCATTTTCAGTCCTTGGCTTAATTCACATGGGAGTTGCAAACCCAGCAAGGGACATGGCAAACCCCACTGTGGCTGCTGTCCCAGGCTCAAAGGATTTGCCCCCACCCCCATCTCTGAAACACTCCTGGCTCCCCGCTGGTGGTGGAGCTTGGGGGGGGGGGGGGGGTACTGCAGCCCTCAGACCATGAAATGAGCTTTGGCTGCCTTCCCTCCACAACAGCCATTCGGACTTGCTGCCAGGAGGTTATTCCAGGAGACTTAATTTCGATTCTCCAGCTGGTCTCACTGGGTTTTGCTGGTCTCTCTGGAGGTGCAGCACAGACAGTGTGTAGAGACCACCCCAAGCATCCTACATCCCATATCCCACAGTGACATGCCAGGACCGGCAGCAGCAAACTGGGATCTTGCAGGAGGAATCCCCCCAAAAGGCATTTTAGGGAAGGGAGATCACCCTGTCGAGACATGCCGGCGATCCCACGGGATGCTGCACCCTCCGCCGGGAGGGAGGAGAGGAAGGAACGGGGTGTGCTGGTGGTTCCCATAAAGTGGGAAGCAACGGCCACACACCGGGCCGACTGCCTGGGCTTCGTGGAGCTCAGCTCTGCCGCTGGCAGCAGCCCGGAACAGCCGGTCCCGGGCAGCTCAGGTGGGTTTGTGGCTCCGCGGCCCAGGAATCCAGCCTGGCTCCGGGGCAGGAGAGTGCGAGCCCCGTGGAGCAGGGATGAAGGTTGGTTTCACAGATAACTGGCACCATGGCCACGAGCAGAGTCCCCGGGCTCTGCCCAGCAGGACGCATCGCACCCACCGCTGAGCCCCCGCACCCACCGGAGCGGAGTGCCTCTCAGGCCCTCCCATAGAGACCCCTCTGCTCCATCTATCCAGGCTGCTCCCTGCCCGAGCATGCTGGGGCGCTGCCCGGTGCCACCATTCGGACGGAGCCCCAGTGGCCCCCAGCCCCGCTGGGCTGCCCCAGCCTCGGCTGACGCCCACCCTATTCACTCCCCTCCCGCCGCTCTGCCCGCGCCCGGAGTGCCGCAGCATCCCCTGGGCTCCCGGTGCCGGGCAAACGCCCCTCAGCGCGGCCTCTGGGACCCCCACGGCGGACACCGGGCTCCCAGATCCTCCCTCGTCCCCGGCTCAACCGCTCCCCGTTGCTCCCATACCTGGACTCGGGGCGGGCTCGGCACGGCCCAGTACCGCCCGGCACCGCCCGGCACCGCACGGCACCGCTCGGCTGGGCTGGCACGGCTCGGCACGGTTCGGCTCGCCACCACTCCACACCTCGCAGCCCGGCTCGCTCAGCGCGGTGCCCCGGGACCAGCGCCCCGCCCCGTCCCCCCCGGCGGGCTGTGACTCAGCGGGGCGGTACCGGGACTGTTCGCCCCGCACCGACCCCTCCGAGACCCCCGCGATCTCTGCGGGAGCCGCGAGGTCATTGCCGTCGGCCATGGCACCTGCCCGGTTCGGCTCGGCCCGGCTCGGCCCGGTTCAGCTAGGCACGGCACTGCACGGCACGGCTCAGCACCTCGCAGGCCGGCTCGGCTCAGAGCGGTATCCTGAGACCAGAGGCCCCACCCTGTCCCCCAGCGAGACCCTCCGAGATCGCTGCGGGGGCTGCGGGGCCACTGCCCTCGGTCACGGCACCTGCCCGGTTCGGCTCGGCCCGGCGCAGCCTGCTCGTACGGGGCTGTGAGCACCGGGCTTAGGGGCACCGGGCTGAGGGGCACCGAGCTTGGGGGCACCGGGCTGGGGGCACCGGGCTTGGGGGCACCGGGCTGACGGCTCCGGGAAGTGCCCTGGGTCCCGGCCGGCACCGGCACTACGGTGGGCTGGGGGACCTCGGCTGGGGACAGCCGGGCGTGCCGTGTCCCGTCGCCCTTCAGCTGCGGGCTGGCGGGCATCCAGCGGCGGGCCGGGGCCGGAGGAGACGGAGCCAGGAGGCTGCACGCCTGACTGCCAACGGGATTAAAAAATAACAATTAATGGGAAAGCAGCCGGGACGGAGTGTCCCGGTGACCCCTGTCCCGCTCCCCGCAGGGTTGTGAGGGAGGAAAGGAGCAGGGCAAGGAGCCCAGATCCCAGGAGAGGGATACACAGCACTCCCTTGGAGCAGGTGGGCTGGGATGTGGAGTGTCGAGCGTGGATGCAACCACAGGGCGCTCACCACCCACCCCAAGGCTGGGGATGGACACCCTGGCTCTCAATGGGAGCTGAGGCTGGACGGGTCGACGCAGCGCTGTTGGAGCGGGTAAAGCTGCTGCCAAGCAGCGCCTGCATCCAGCCCTTTGTGTGTGCCCCGGGAAACAGCCGGGCTGGAGAAAGCCGAGACGCAGGGAGCGGAGGGAGCAGGCGGGGAGGGGGGGGACGGCTCCGGGAAGTGCCCTGGGTAAATAGTTGCTCTTGCAGATATTTTCAATGGCTTCAATGAGACTTCTCTTTCTGCAGGGGGAAGGGTGGAAACAACTTCCCGCTCCAGCAGGGAAAGTGATGGACCTTGATCCACAAGGATTGTGCCACCACAGGTGCCATGGCTGCTTTGGGATCCCTGGAGCAGAGGACGTCCCGCACGTTTGCATCACCCGCTGCTTGGTTTAATTTCCAGCTCCAAGCCCCTAGTTTCCCTGGCTGCCACGGGACAAGGCTCCCATGGGAAGCAGCTCACAAGGCCGGACCGTGGCTAAAGCGGCCGGACCACGGCTAACAGAGCCGCCTTTGAAGTCCGGCCGTCCCCACGCCTCGGGGAGCTGGGCCAGCTCTGAAACGCACGCTCACAGCAGCCAGAGCCGCGGGAGCATCGCGGTGAGCCAAGCCTCCCACTGCGAGTCATCCCGACCGGCTCCCTCGGGAAACGCCATAAATCCACCTTCTGGGCATAACCCTGCTAAACCTAAGATTAGGCTGTCCTGGAGAGGGGAATTAGGTGCAGACCCCTTGGACCAGCGAGGAAAGGAGTTTTTGCTGCTGTTCTTGGAACAAAGAGCCTTTTGTCCGCATTTGACGTTATCAGGAGTTATTTTTAGGTCAACGCCTGCACTTGCTGGTGTTGTCGGGATTATCTGTAAATCCACAGACCTTCAAAGACACTGCCTGAACACGAAGAGGGAGGAAATCCTTGTGTTGTCTCTTGCAAGGGACATTTGCCCTTGGGCTCAGCCTGATAAGGGTGTATTGCTCAAAGCGGGGAATTCCTATGAAAGACCTACAACTTCTTAAGAGTCCTAAGAACTCCTAAATCCATTAAAGCTCCTAAATATGCTTAAAGTTCCTGAAAGCCCTAAAAGCTCCTAAAGCCCTAAAAGTTCCTGAATATCCTTGAAGTTCCTAAAAGCCCTAAAAATTACTAAAAGCCCTAAGAGTTTCTAAACCCCTTATAAGTTCCTAAAAGCCACAAAAGTTTCCAAAAAGCCCTAACGTTCCTAAAACCCCTTCAATTTCCTAAAAGCCCTGAAAGCTCCAAAGGAACCCTAAGACTTTCAAAACCCTCTAAAAGCCCTAAATCTTCCTAAAAGCTCAAGGCTCCGGCGGCGGCCGGGGGGGAGGGACCGTGCCAGCAGATCACGGCGGCGTGGCGGTGGGATGGGCAGACTCCGGCAGGAGAGGGCACGTCGCACCAGGCTGCTGCCAAACAAGTGAGACAAGTGTGGGCAGGGGAGCCCTGGCGCCGTCTGCAGCCGAGGGCTGTGCCAGCCCCTCTGCCAAGGGCTGCCAGCCCCACTGCCCAGCGGTGCCAGGGTGCCCAGACGCTCTCAAAGCCTCTTGGGTGCTCCCAGCAAAATGCCACCATAAACAGGGCTCAGCCAAGCTCCAGTGGATGGAGGAGGATGAGGATGAGGAAGCAGATGGGTGCTGGTGGGAGGGGATGCCCCGAGATCTCTCATCCAAGTCTGGTGAGCAATGCCAGGACAGCCTTGCGAATCTTGGAGGGTGGGGATCCTAGGGGAGTGCCTCAGCTACCTTTGAGCGGCTGTGGGTGCTCGTGCTCCCCCGTTGTTGCTGCTCCACCTCCCTCAGCCTTCCTCCTGGAAAAACATCCGGTGGGGACGTGGGTCCACCCCACCCCACGTCGGGATTTCTCCTTCAACAATAACAGCGACTCAACAGGTGCCAAGGCAGTAAAACCCGAACCCGTAGGCACTGTAACAAACCCGGATTATTTGTTTAGGCTTGGCTTTGCAAATAAACCCCCGGTGATGTCAGGGAAGTCTGGGGGAAATTGGTCCCTGCGGGTATCTGCACAAGGACCAGGTGAGGATGCTCCCATGGGATGCAGTTAACTAGGCTCATCAGCTCCCCAGCAGACAAGACCCAAAGGCAGATCCCAAAATGGAGCCAATGTCTTCTCCAAACCTTCAATTTCCCACATGGATTTAGTGTCTTTCCTGGCTGCTTGTTTCCCCAAAATCTGGAGCATTTGCTATAATTCCGCAGCTTTGCCCCTGGAGCCAAGACTGGCTCTGAAGACTGAAGGCACCGTGGTGCCACCAACCTTCATCTCCTGGGGAGAAAAGGATGGCACCACCCGTCCAGCAGCCTGGCTCTGGCCCCCTGCCAGGTAAGGTGCCCAGATATGTAAATGGCACCATTTCTCCTTGAGAAGATTATAGGGGCTGGCCCCCCTCCTGCCCATGCTGCCAGGTGCTCCTGGTGTAGCAGAGTGGGAAAAGGGTGACCCCTGGGCACCAGCAGTGGGCTCAGCTACCCAAGAACCAGCATGACCCACCAGTTCCCAAAAGGCTTAGCTCCCTGGGGACCACCCAGGGACGCTGTGTTCCTGCTGCCAGGAGGCAACCACCGACATTGTTTTCCAAGCGCTGCCGGATACCGGAACAAGGTGGATGTATGCAGGCATCGGCAGCCAGAGTGACTCACACCACAAACCCCGAAATCTGGAGACTGGGAGAACGGGCACGGAAAGTGCTGGGATGTGGCTCTCCCACGATGGGGCTCATGGGGGAAAGTCGGGCACTTGGCACCTCACCAAACCCGCAGGCCTCTCTCTCCGTGAATAGCTGAAGTCACCGCCGGAGCGGTGAGCCATGCACAGCTCATCCCCGCGCGGCGAGATGTGAGCCCGGGGCACCGCGGGGCCCGGCGGGCTGCGGGGAGGGGGGCACAGAGCCCCGGCAGGACGGGCCTTTGTCCGGGATGCCGGCGGCACTGACGGGAACGCGGCGGCGCTGGCTGCCCTTTGTGCATGGAACAAAGAACAACAGCCAGAGGCTTTCTTCGCTCGTCCAGAAGAGGGAAGGAGCCAGAAAGGGAAACGTCACTCGGCAGAGATGGGCAGGATGTCTGATGGTGCTCGGTCCCCTGCCACCGGACCAGAAATGGGCAGCAGCAGCTAATGGCACTTCCCTGGCTCACCCTGCAGGTACAAGCCGGGACGGTGGGGACGGCGGTCTGCATTCCAGCAGGCAGAGTGGGATGTCCAGCTCCAAAACCTCAGGCATCAGGAGAGGCAAAACCCCGGGAACATTTCCAGGTGAAGTCCGGTTTATGGGGATGTACCATGGGCTCAGGACCGACTCGCTGCCCCCAGCTGATGGATTTAGTCCCTGCGATTTGTCCTGGCTATTTATTTCCACAGACTGGATTGCTTCAACTCCGAAAGTGTCTGGTTACCTTGAGGAGCTCTGCTTGGCGTCTGCCTTCCTCAGTGAGAGCGGGAGGAAAGCCGAGTATCAGTCCACTTACCCACTTCCCATCCTCTCCTCCACCCAAACTCATCTGCCCAATGCCAATACAATGCCCTGCTTACCCCTTTTCCCACCGCCCCAGGGCTGCAGGCGGCCTCCATCCCTGCGCTGGATTTTGGGAGAGAGGGAGCGCTTCTAGTGTGGTGCAGTCGTGGGTGAAAACCCAGGGTCGGGGTGATTTGGGGATGCCACAGTCTTACAGCCACTCTTGCCAGCCTGCAGCCGTGCTGGCACCAAATGGATTTGGGGGATGTAGCTGGAGACCCCCCGCTTTTGACCGTGCCTTGTGAGATGCGCAGCGGCAGCTCCTCAAGGGGCCTCAGAGGTCCCCCCCATTTGCCAGGGGACACTTCGGCACCGCTCACCGGCACCGCCGCGGTCCCGCGTCGCCACCGGCCGTCCCTGCGCGTGCATATTCCCCATCTGGGACCATTCCTGCGATCCTTGTGCCATCTAGTGGGACCTGCACCAACCACACGGCGGGGTGTCCGAGCGGCAGCAGACGGCGGCGGGACCCGGCCGGAGCCGCCCGGCTCGCCCGGCAGTGGAGGACACGCACATAGGCAATCAAAAGGCGCTTCAAAAGAGAAGCAGCGGCCAGTGCTGGTCGCTAACAGAGAGAACACGGGCAGGGGAGCAGCCGCGGTCCTCAGGAGACACAGCACCCAGGGGCCCTGAGCTGCAGCCCCCCAGCAGCAGCAGCAGCTCTCACCACGCAGAGATTCGGCTTTTAGCCCCAGTGCTGTGCCCAAAGTGCCAGGGTGCTCAAACTGTCCGGGATGCACGTTGTGCCCGCGGTGCAAATTATGTCTGGCATCCTTGCTGTGTCTGCACCCTGTGCTGTGCCCAGCCTGCCTGGGATACACGGTGTGCCAGGGATTCCTGGGGTGCACGGGGTGCTGATCTCCATTCTCTGGTGACCAGTGAAAGGACACAGGAGATGGAATGAAGTTGCTTCAGGGGAAGGTTAGTTTGGACATTAGGAAAAGGCTTTTTCCTGAGAAGGTGGTCAGATGTTGGGACAGGTTCCTGAGAGAAGAGGTCATGGCATCAAGCCTGCCAGAGTTAAGGAGCATCTGGATGATGTTCTTAGTCATATGGTTTACTTTCAGGTTGTCCTGGAAGGAGCAGAGAGTTGGACTCGATGTTTCTTATGTGTCCCTTCAAACTCAAGATAGTCTGATTCTGTGATAGCACAGTTTGGTGCCATTGCCAGGATGGAGCCAGCATACTCCATGACACCCCCAGTCACCACAGCACAGCTCTCCAGCAATGCCAGCTGGCCTACCTGAGGGCACAAAGGTCTTTTTTTTTACCTAAAATTGTTAGATTTGTCCCCACAGTCTTTATCTTGTGCTTCATCTTGGCTGCTGGGCCCAACTGCAGGGATGTGGCCATGTGCAGAGGTGCAGGGAGCAGGGATGGCTCAGCCATCCCAGTGCCCATTGTGAGGCAGCAGTGCCACACTCTGCTTGCTCAGCGCCTGCAGCCGTTCCTGCAACATTTCTAGGTCTCAGTTCATGGCGTAGAGCAACCACCTGCTTCAGTCTGACCTATCCCAAACGGGGGCTCCTTGATTTAAGGGGGCCTGCTGGCCATGGGCAGGCTGGAAACCCAGAACTAGAGGAGAAAGGCAACAGGATAGTGATGCTTGGACCACAGAAATGGGTCACTAGCCACGTCTTTAGGTGACACGCCCCAGACCAAGTAGGTTTGATTTTTGCAAGGGTAAACCCCACAAATCCCAGGATGCTGCAATGCATCCTCGAGCCTGCTGGTGTCACCAAGACACGTATGATCCAAGCAAACAGTAAAGACACGCTTGGAAAAAACTTTGCCGGTTTTAGTGCCGGGAGCGGGTTAAAGCCGCAACCACGCACCCGCAGCTCTGGCCAAACCGCCTGCAAAATCGCTTCATCGGCTGCAGGAGACGGCGCCGGTTCCCTTGGCACAAGGCGGTGGGATAGGGGCGTAGGAGAGCAAAGCATCCCGCGCCTCTAGCTTTTTGGATTTGTTTCCAGGAGAAAAAAAAATCTGATCTTGGAAAGAACACGCAAGAGTTTTGCAGTTTTGCTTTAATTTGATTTGGTTTTCCCTGCTTCGCTCGATCCTGGGGGAGAAAAAGGTGTTGGTGTCCCATGGCATCGATTCCACGTCCCGCAGAACACAAATCCTCTTTGGCCACTAGTATTTCCCAATTTTTTGTCTGAAAGGCATCCAGCAAAGAGAAAGACGAGCAAAATGGTGGTTTGGGGTTTTGCCTCTTGGCCAGCACGGAGCCAGCACAAGAACGTGTGGGTATGCAGATGCTGCGCGGCCACCGCTCACCCGGGGCGCCCCGTGTCCCCCGCCGCGCCCCCACCCAGGCACCCACGCCCTGGGCCAGACACGTGTGTGCAGCCCAGCAACAGCAAGGTCCCCACCCGTGCACACGCGTGTCCGAGCCCCCACGCCCGGCATGCGTGAGCACGGCTGCCTCCAGCCCCCCGGCACCGGAACCCCACGGGTGCGGCCCCCGCCCGTGCCACGGGGCAGGACACGCAGCGCGGCCCGGGACCGGCCCCCGGGCGCGGGCGGGGGGCGGGAGCGGCAGCGGGGAGAGGAGGAGGAGGGGGAGGAGGAGGAGACTCGGCCGCAGCGCCCCGGTCCGCGCGGGCCGCCCGCACCGCCTTGCCGACACCGCCGGGTGAGGGACCGGACCGGGCCTGGCCGGGCCGGGCCGGGCCGGGATGGGCTGGGCTGGGCTGGGCTGG